>VRLP01000848.1:0-174269 GCA_009660295.1 Lophius piscatorius
TAGTATTAATGCAGCGTTATCAGTATATAGTATTAATGCAGCGTTATCAATATATAGTATTAATGCAGCGTTATCAATATATAGTATTAATGCAGCGTTATCAATATATAGTATTAATGCAGCGTTATCAATATATAGTATTAATGCAGCGTTATCAGTCTATAGTATTAATGCAGCGTTATCAGTCTAAAGTACTGGTAACGTACTTTAGCTGAAGAAAGCATTGCCTTTCTTCAGCTAAACTGAAAATAGATCTAAATCTGCAATATTTATTGATAAATCATTAAGAGGCCGATGATGAACATATGATTCAAATTCTAGGAGTAGGAATTAGATATAATACTTAATCTGGCATACAGCAGATCCAATTTAAGACTCGCTATCATCATGGCAATGTTCTATAATATGTGCTATGCCCTGGTTGCAATGGCACATCGTTTAATTAATGGCAATGGCAGAAATATCTATTCTGTATAGTTTGATGTGTGTTTACCTAATGAATGTAAATTGAACATCAACTCTGCTTTTATCTCCGTTTAAGTACCTGATAATTTGAGATTATTTTCTGTCTCTTTTGCTCCTACATAGTCCTCTATGTGTGTTCGCTAGTTCCTAACTTTGTCTTTCTGTCATTTACTGTTGGGTCAGTGTCATATCATGGTCGTTATGGAGCCTTTTCCTTGAAAACTGCCTGATTTGGCTAAAAATGTTACCATCAAAGTGCTACAAAACAGAAAGAAAAGAACAAAAACAAACCAAAACACTTTAGGCAGACACATGGAGCTAAAACAAGCATCTGTTTTTTGTTTTTTTTTCATAATATGACCCTACCTTCTTCATGCATCACATGAGTGTAATGACGGAGTGATATCATTAGGTGACACTGCAGTTATCAACGTCGGTAAAGAGAGGTGTACAGCTTCACTCCTACAATATCAGGATTATCCTTCCAAAAGCTCCATCAGTGGTCTTGGAACATGAAGTGGGATTTTCTCTTCCATTTTTACATTCTGATAAAAGTCATATTTTCTCATTCATTGTGCATCTGTCCTAGTGTTCAGAGCTGTATGACTCGCCGACTGTTGTAACTATTAACACTGCTGCTGTTGCTCTTGCATCATTGAATCTCATCAAGCGGCAGTGCAGACAGAAGAGAGGCGAGGGCCTTTGAAGAATAGTTGCCTAGGAAACAGTCTCTCCTACTGCTGGAAACACGCAGTTGTTGTGTAATCAATCAAGTTGATGGATTGATAGCTAGATGGATGGATGGATGGTCGGATGGATGGATGGATGGTCGGATGTATGGGTGGATGTATGGATGGATGGATGTATGGATGTATGGGTGGATGTATGGATGGATGGATGGATGGATGGTCGGATGGATGGATGGATGGTCGGATGTATGGGTGGATGGATGGATGGATGGATGGGTGGATGTATGTATGGATGGATGGATGGATGGGTGGATGGATGGATGGATGGATGGGTGGGTGGGTGGGTGGGTGGATGGATGGGTGGGTGGATGGATGGTGAAACCAAAGCATTGCCTTCCTTTCTTTAGAGGGTTGTTAACGATATTGTCAACTTCAGGAATAACATGACCTTTACTTACAACACAAATTTTTATGTTGTGTTCCCTGAAATTAATTTAGCTAATATTCATTGATCTCATGGTTGTCAAGTGAAAGGTCAAAGGGGCAAGAATTTCACCGGATATTGATGTCAAGAGAGCAACTTGAAGTATCAAAGTCATGAAGGTCAATTTCTATGGACAGAGTTCAGGAAAACTATATCATTAAATTAAATTACTCTTTTCTGCTGAGTTTAACATTATCAGGACCTGCACACAGCTCTGTCAGTTTCACCACTGGACGTTTGACACCTGGAGAGTCTTTGCACCGATTGGCTTTCATGATTTAGGCTTAAGTGTCATGTCAATTTCTGGCCGAACTTGAAAAGCAAATAGTACCAGCACTATGTGAATAATGACAACATTAATGCAAAAGTCAAGTCTTTGCACAATTCCCATCATCCGTCATGAATTCACATCTACTGATGGCTTTGCATTGACTTTGCATTGCCTACGTGATCATTCTGTATATGAAAATCGGCTTTCACAAAGTTCACTACGCTTTGACCCTTAAAACAAAATATGTACCCAAACTGTGTGTCAGTGAATTTTTCTTAGAAAATCAAATCTTGGACAGTTTCTCATGCATTGAACCAAAGATACTTTACATCCAGTGGATGTAAAGTATAATTAATTCAATAAATAGCAGTATATGGCTGCTGTCAAGACTATTAATTCCTTAAAATGAGAGCAGAAAAATCACAGATTAAATGACCCATTTACACATTTTGATAAACCATGGAAAATCCATTGATGTCCCACCATTATGAGTAATTTGATTACGATCTAGACCATAATCAAGATCTGGTGGGGTTTAAAATATATTACTTGCAGGGGTCAAAAGGCATACATGCGTACTTTTACAGAATGCCCATAAACCCTAAGGATTTTTTTCATTTATTTTATAGTCCTTTCACAAATTCGGTAGATTACCTATGAGTAAATACAGGGGAACTACTTTGTCAACGAAATATAAAGGTTTATTTTACTACTGTGATGGTTTTATTATGCACAATGGCCTCACGGATATGATGACATGTTTGAGACTTGCATGACCTCCTTTATTTGAAAGTTTAACAATTGATGGAGAAATTTAAACATTCCCTTTGAACAAGTTTTCACATGTTCTTTATATTATGTCTAGAAAATAATGCTCGTTCCAGTCTATCCAAGGTGCAATATATGGGTTAGGGTTAGGGTTAAATACACCATGGTGTGGGAATTGTATCTTCTAAATCTCAAGTATTTAGCTTCAAATGACATATCAAGTTAAAACATTTTCTCATCAATCTATTGATCATTCACATCAGCAACAGTTTTTTCTTCAAATTATCAAAGCACAGAATTATTTCTTCATGAACACATTTTTGGCTATTTTCAAGGTATTATTCAAACTTTCCGGCATATTTCTTCTTCGTCACAAATTTTAAGGATTTTCAATACAGTTCTTATAGCATCCAATGAGGTTGAATGCAGGACTATGTATTGGGTCACAGTACGGTAAAAGAGTGAGGAAGAGACACGGAACTGCAGATTCAGAATTACTCAAATGGTTTCAGGTATTCACGAAGGGAAAAAGTGCCAAACAATTGATTAAGAGCCACCATTATGGAAAATCGTGTATTTGTTGATGATAACCTATAAACCACTGATGATGAAGACTTGATTCCAGACGCTAGAAGAAGATTTCCAGTGTCAAAGAATGAGGTGACATCACTTACTATGGTGATTGTGGGGAGAATGTAATCTCTGCTCTCTATAATTATTTTTTTCTTCTTAAGCACAATTTGCTCCTTTATCTGCTGAGAATGGTCACTAATTGAAGTTTAACGCGTCAGAAACAACCGTCTAGACTTCATTTTATTAATTTATTTTTTCAAAAGGCATTATCAGTGCTACTTTGGAAAGATTCTAGGACTTTGTCCTTCCATGCTTGAGGGATGAGCATGACTGGGTTTTGATTATGTGTTAAACAAACTGGGACAAAATAAGCCATAGCTGCTGAACTGATCTGACAGGTAGTAGTTTTAAACGCAGATTATAATCATTTATTCATTCAGTGAAATTATCTGCCCTCTGAGGTAGTGAATAGTGTTATTCTGAGTTCAAGTGAATTCAGAATTATTAGGTTTTTTTGTTTGATTATTACAAATCAGAAATGATCCCTCACATTAAAGGAAGACTTCACTTCGCTATTGGGCCCTGCCATTTACTCAGCATCCTCATGAATCACCGTCATGCTAATCAAATATCAAACTACTCTGCAGTCTCCAGAGAGCAGACAATGAGACAGAGGTCTGGCCAACAGGGACGGTCTTTAAATACAATTGCTTTTTCAGCAACTTCAGAGCAGAGAAGTAATTCAGAGAGAGGAGGTGAGGGAAGGTTGGGGAGGGAAAAGGGGAGAGATCATCAAGTCGTTATACTGCGACATCTGTCTGTTTTGTTGAGAGTCCATGCTACTCATCTCACATTAGTGCCGCTCACTGAACAGGTCTGTCTTTAAAGAAAAAAACACTGGTGAGTATTCCTACACTCGCATCTCTTTCAGTCTCTGTTAACCTTTAGCTCCTCTCCTCCTCATGTTCACTCCAGCCCCCTCCTTCATGCATCTGTTCATTCACTCATCTCGCTGGACACCCTCTCCACCTCTTCTTCTATTCTCTGGTCTTTTAAATCCTCCCTCTCTCCTTTACTTCTTTGTTCTCAGATCTCCTAAAGGTAGAGAAGAGGGCCACTTGTATGTTTTGGGAGAGAGAGAAAAGGGCGAAAGAGTTCTGTAAAGTAAACTTCTCCAAACTCAGTGTATTGTTTGGAGAAAATGTGTCAGACAACTTTCATAGCTGACATGGAATTCATGTGGGATTAGGATTAGAAATTAGAAACGCACCAAAAAAAGAGGTGAAAAAACAGAAAAGGTAAATTAAGGAGACAGAAGAAAAGAAAAGAATGGAGGTAAAGGTAAAAAAAAGAGAGAAAAGAGTCTAAGAGAGGAAAAGAAGAGGCTAGGAGAGGATTTATGACATGACCGGGAAGGTAGAGACAATAAAGAAAATGTAGAAGGCTGATAAACAGTAAAGAAAATACAAATTTAATTTGAAGGGAAAGGAAAAAATAGGGAAGGACAGGTAAGGAAATAGAGAGGAAGGTGGGATAGGAATAAAGGACAGGGGAGGGACAGGAAAGGAAGCGGGTAGGGTAGGAGATATTGGGAAAAGACTTAAACTTTGA
Source organism: Lophius piscatorius (assembly GCA_009660295.1). Taxonomy (NCBI): domain Eukaryota; kingdom Metazoa; phylum Chordata; class Actinopteri; order Lophiiformes; family Lophiidae; genus Lophius; species Lophius piscatorius. Next base: position 4,862 of record VRLP01000848.1, read on the forward strand.
CACACACAGGGATCACTTTTAATTAGTGATCCCTGAACATCAACAGCATGAGAGAGAAAATGATAAGAGCACTAGTAGGAGGGTGAGTTTGTTCACAATGTCACGTTCCCATGACTGCAGCCATCAAGCTAGAAGTTCAGAACCAGAGCTTTGTCTCTGTCCAGAGAGGAAAGGACATTCTTGACAGTCCACACTGCTGTGAAAACGGCCATGTTGTTAGTCAATCTGTGGAATGTGTGCTCCACTCTCAATCGACCCGCAATGAACCCCATAATGCAGGGCAGAAGATCAGGTCTGAGGTTCTTTCTGAACTTCCAAATTGCAAGCTGGGCACACGAAAGATGACATTTATTAAAACCAGTGTTTTTTCTGTGTGTATTATATGTAGTTCCAAATACAAAGAAGGGTAGGGAGAAAACCTCACCCAGAGCCTCCACCCTCCACTTAAGCAGGTCAAAGAGACCCACCAGTCTGATGCAGGCCCCCACAAGATGCTCAACAGTCCTAGATTGAGAGCAGAACAAGCAGACCACCCATGCAGACAATTCCAACTGTGCCTGATGGTAGCCAGCGCTCCATGGTCAATCCTCCACTGGAGGTCAGCCATCCGTTTTTCAACCGGAGGTTTATGAAGGACCTATCAGCAGCCTTTGGGGGATAACGTGAGGCGAAATACCTCCGTCGACCACAACTCCCTTATTGACGCGGATAAGCAAATGTTCAGAGCCTTAAAGCAGCCGAAGTACAGCTGTTTGCCAGAGCCGGAGCTAAAAAGTCCAAGCACACTTGTTTCCAGGATCAAGAAGCGGCTGCTGGCCTCCACCCTGCCGCCACCAGCAGGGAGTGTAATACATATTCATATTCGTGACCCTCATTCCACTGGTCAGCCAGGTCTCTGCGCTGGGCGAAAGAGAAGTGAAGCAGGCCGTAAAGGCCACACCTTGTCAGTGACACAGCACACCTGCACTACCACAGCACCCAGGAAGAACTGATGCCTGTGACCTCAGCCAGTCTGTCGATGGAAAGAGTCAATAGCTGGCCAAGCTTCAGGACGCCCGCCTTAGCGAACCTGCTCCTCATAGAAGCACATTAGGAAGTCATTGTGGAGAAGTGGTTCCTCAAAGAGCCACATGCCAGGCATGGGGTCAGGAGGATGGGAAAAGTCAAGGGCTCACAAGGCCTCGATCACAGAGCAATAATATGGCGCCAGTCCAGAAAGGTCACAGTCACGGACCTCATCAGGAAGAGTGCTTGTCAAAGCCAAGCGAGCTGCCTTCCTTAGAAGTAGGTGTACCACCTCAACCCAGCTGGCAAAGCTGCAACAGGGCAGGCGCTGAGCTGCCTGCAGACAGAAAGCCACAGTCTGTGATGCAATGTCTTCAAGCCCCGGTCCCCCCGCAGCCATATGGAGGGTCAGGACTGACGCCCACCCCCAGTGATGACCACACCACTACAAGGCCACTAGCAGCCAGTTGTTTCAGGATGCCCGGCAGTGGAACCAGCACCTGAAGTCTGTGCCACAGATCTGATTTGACAAGATTGTTGGCCAGTAAGTCCCTCCCACCCATGGCCATTCGGCGGGATTGGCATGCGCCCACCCCAGCACTCCCTCTCAGTTCAGGTTCTCTGTGTCCGGAGTTCCTAAATGAACCCCCAGAACCTTCAAGCCCTCTTTTCCCCACACAAGAAAAGAAAAGGAGAGAGAACAGTGAAAGGAGAGAACAATATAGAACGGGGGTCAGTGTGTTCACTCTCTCATATTCACATAACAGCCATCAAGCTAAATGTTCAGAATCAGAGATTTGTCCCTTTCCTGAGAGCAGAGGATTGGAAAGCAAAGAAAAGGATTGGAGGGGCTAAGGGAGGAGAGGAGAGATAATAAAGGCAAAGTAGAGGAAGGAAATGAAAAAAAGAATGGGGAAAGAAAACAAAGAAAACGAGAGGAACAGAGAAGAGAAGACATAATGAGTGAAGGTGATGCATGAGAAGGAGAGGGAAAAGGGAGAACAATTAAAGGAAGGACTAGGGTAGGAGAAAGATGGAAAGGAACTCAGTGGAGTTGAAAGGAACGAGGTGAGGAGGGTCACAAGGAGAAAATCAGAAGGAGGGATATGAGCAGAGGAGGAGACAAAGAGCAAGAGTGTAATGTGAGGTGGCAGTGTCAGAGCGAGCTCTAACATCACTGAAGATTTACCCAGGAAGGAACGTTACAACCAGTTTGCCTCAGGGTCATGGTCATAGATACTACTTCTGTACTGAAGGAAAGGGGAGAAAGAGACTTAAAGGGGAGAGACAGAGCTGAACGTAAGAAGGATTGAATGGCAGAGACTAAAAGAGAGATGGAAATGGAAGATGATTCTCAAGCACCGCCCCTCCCCCGTCTTCCTCTTTCTCTCTCTCTCTCTCTCTCTCTCGCTCTCTCTCTCTCCCCACACACGTACACACACACACACAGAGTCTGAATCCAGAGCATGGTGCCTCGTGAAAGGACGATTGCAAATGAGCATTGTGACTGTGCTGCAAGGCTTACAAAGAAAAAGGGGAGAATAGAGTGGGAGACAGACAAATAAAAGAGAGAGAGGCTACAGTGTTTTAACATGTACTGGAATCCAGTCTTTTTGTGTCTTTATAGTGGTCATTTTTTAAAAGAAGAAGAACTGAGGCAGTAATGATGAGATTCATGTATATTTGCTGAGAGGAGGAAAAAAGACGACGCTCAATCATCTCTATTTGTTCGATGTTAGTGAAGAGACATTTGTTGTTTAGGTTACCCTGCGTGTCAAAGTGTCAGATAGAGGAAATTCTCATTAAAAGAATTCAGTTTCACTGCTCTATTTTCTCAAGAGATTATTAATGATAATAAAAATAATAATTTGAACTTTGAAAGAGCAAGTATGTTTTATTGGATAATAATTGAAAGAGCTGCGTCTGCTCTGTGCTTTGACTGAGAGATGATGGATGAGGATACAGCAGGGGGTTGTAGTGTTTATTTGTGATGTGGGATGCCTATTAGCTCTTATTAAAAGAGGCATAGCCATCTTTTTAAGGTCTACATGCACTCACATGAGTGCTTGTGATGTGTGCATATGGCTTAGTCGACATTACAAACCCCATTATTTAATACAGTGTTTCACTCAGATGGTATTTATCGTGACAGTCCACATTCATAATTTCACCTGACCTGTACCTGGCTCTAATCTGAACATATCTGTCCCCTGAAGGGGCTCCTATGTTTAGAATGATCATGTTGCATCACCAACAACAAAAGAAAACGTCACATTTGTGAGCCAACTCACAGTAAACCAAACGGGACACGCACATCTCATCAGCCGCTCATGATCTGCATTGTTGTTGTCACATCTCCTCTCTGGTTGATCTGTTTAATCGTGCTACCAGCGCAGGCTGATGACATCACACACATGGCAATGAATCCGATCAAGGACTATATATGAGCGTGGCACAAATTGGATTTGGACAAAATTAGATTTATAAGGGAAAGGGAAGGGGAGGAAAGGGAAGGAAAGGAAAGGAAAGGAAGGATATATTGGGATAGGAAAGGAAACTAAATGAGAGGGGATGGTACTTGAAAGGAGAGGTGATGTTGTGAGTGGAATGAATAGGTTAGGAAATGAGAGAAGAGGATAATAAAATCATGAAGATCTAAGGAGAGGAAATGAAATTGGGCTTAAACATTCACACAGCCAAAAAATGTTTTATTTAAGTTGTTGTTCCACGTTGAGCCAAAAAAATCAGATTTGAGTCACTTCGGCTTGATAATGTGAACACATCCTTGAGTTACTGCTATTGATTACTGAGCACCCCCTTTACTTGTGTCCTTTCCTGACCCCCTGTTCTCTCTAAAACAAAGAGAGGGATAAACAGCCAGTCCCTGATTTACTGCTTAAGAACTGCTTTATTTTGGTCATGGCAGTGCGTGTTTATGTATGAGGTTTATTTAACGGGGATGAAAATAAAATTTAATTGAGTTAGATTGATTTGAAGGGAGTTGGATTTTATTGTATGTGTGAAAGAGAGAGAGAAAGAGAGAAAGAAAGGGGGAGAGAGAGGGAGGGAGGGAGAGGAGTGAGCAACCGCTGCTACTATAAAACAGTACATAAGGGCGTTTTGAACCCATAAGGCGTCTCACAGTCTTATGATAGTCTTCTCTCCTCAACTCTCATTCCCTCTTTCAGTCCATTCATAATCTGTCTCAGACAGCTTTTGTCTGTTCACCCCCCTCACTATTCCTTTGCATGTTTGTATATCAGCCATTCTTCTGGTCATAAACACAATTATATGTTTGGGTGGAATAGCACTGATAAGTCTAAAGTCAGGATTGTTTTTGCCTCAATTCACCAGCTCACATTTAGTCTTTCCAATAAAGGGTTTTTTTTTTCATACTGTCATTGGAGTGTAACTGACAGTCCGAATGCATGTAAAACCATTGTAGGAGAAAGACTGGTAGGACCTACAAGAAAGGTTTTACAACAGTATCAAACCAGGAATGTTGTGGTATGACCTTTAACACGGATGTAGCCTCATGATCACGGCACCTTGGGTTTATTTGCTCTGATCAAAACCTTGTTACCCCAAGCAAATGATGTGTGACAAGTAATGTGTTTGTAGTATCTACTCTAGCATTATGAATGAAGCATCACTTCATTAACGTAACATGTCAATGACAATCAGTTACCTTCCCATTGTCCTCTGCTCAGATTTGGTTCAGAGACAGAAAATAATGACCTTCTCCAGTCTGCCTTTGAAATGTTTGTATTAAATGGTGAGGCACAATGACATCAGACTGTGGGAAAGGAGCTTCAAACTGTCCATCATCCTTAAATATTCAAAGATTTGATCAGCGAAATTACATATTGAAGTATAAAAAAAATAGAGTAATCTTAAATATCTGTGGTGCACGCACTCGCATTTCATTGCAATAAAAATAGACAATAGGAAGATATCTTTAATAATCTTTCAAAGTCTTAATAATTGGGTGTTGTCTTGGCTGGAAAAACTACTGAGCCAATCATAAATTGGCAGCAGAAATATTTTTCCTTTTTTCCCTTGTCAGGGAAAAAAGGTATCAGAAAAATACACGCAGGGAAACATGAAAAATAGAACATTGTTTGATGAGGTAGGAGCAGTTGGGAAGATTGTTTTAAAATTCTTGAATTGGCATGGTACCTCAGTTGAGCGACAAATGTCCAATCCAAAACAAAAAGACAGCCAAGGGGAACGAAAAAAAGTGGAGTGAAACCAAACAGATACTGGGTCTTATAATCAGGCTCACTGTTTTGTTTCAAGGTGGATCTTGAACAAAGAAAGGGGTCATTAAATTTTCAGGTGGATCCGGGCGCAGATGCTCGGTTGGATCCTTCTTCACTTTTCTTCAACATTGTACGATAGGGCCTTTTTTAGTATTCTGCCAATACAATAAAAAAACAGGACATTCAAACTAGGAAGATCAACTTCCTCCAAAACTGTGCCAAACTGGATCCAGATGTGAATACACTTGGAAGGGAGGATTTGTACTGAGTCAACTTCTTCAGTCAGAAACAGAGGGAGGTGGAGACATGTCATCGCCACCTCAGATAATGTAGAATCCTTCAGGTGGATTTCATACAATATATCGGTCAAGAAGTTATAAGAAGTCATATCTAGAGGAAAAATACATCAATATCCATCAGTATTGAAAATCATATTTCTGTTGATTACTCATAATCGGCTTAATATTTACCTTAATGACTCAACCGACTATGACAACGGTGCTGGTAGAGCCGGTATACACTCTCTGAAGACTTTGTAGTTGTTTCTGGGATCAGATACAGTTTATACTACAACTACACAGATCCTGTATATACTACAACTATACAGATATAGTATATACTACAACTATACAGATATAGTATATACTACAACTACACAGATATAGTATATACTACAACTATACAGATATAGTATATACTACAACTATACAGATATAGTATATACTACAACTACACAGATATAGTATATACTACAACTACACAGATATAGTATATACTACAACTACACAGTGCAGCATCGGGGTACATTATGTGTCTTGTCCACATCACATAACCTCAGCAAATGAATGAATAAGGTGACCCGTGACCTAGAATGTATATATAGCTCACTGTGTTAAAGTCATCCACCCTGTCCATACCTTGAAGAGCCGACCTGTCCTTGACAGAGGCTATATACTTCATCACACTGTGCAGTGTTCCTCAAACTGCAGAGGATGTTGTGCTACTCTATTCTTCGGCCCACAGGGATGGACACATGGCAGCTTCAGCTCTCAATCTAGGAAATTAGATGCAATGTCAGGTACAGGTTCAAGCAGACACAAAGGAAAAAAAATGGCTGTAGCAGGATGATGATTAACCAAAAATGTGGTGATTCTAGGCAGGCGGATGGATCCCTGTGGTGAAAAAGAATAAAATATATACTGTAGAGTCCCCACCGACTGAAGCCAAACTAATTACCGTGTGTTCATGTGCACAGAAAGAATGAACGTGTCTCACCAGTCTGATCAAACACTTACACAAGCACAATCACAAGCATCTCAGAGAGCCCATGCCTGGCATGAACAAGGACACACCACACACATTTAAAAACAGGGTGAAACAACACAAAGACGCACAGTAATGAGACGGAAATGAAAAAGGTTTACAAAGCCCCATCCTGTCAATCGACAAAAACAATTATAGTCGATCACAAAAATCCTTTGGGAAACTTTGGCTGCTTGATCGTTTGCTAAAGCAAACATCAGCTTTAGCTGGTCAAAAGGAAAATGGTTATAATAATAAAATTATCCTAATGTAATATATTCTCCTAGGAAGAAAAATGATTATAAGGGGCTCAAATTGATTGATAACTGCTTGCCATGAAATAAAGTAATATTCAAGTGTCTTAAACATACGTCTGTGTAAAAGTCGAGTCGTATGTTCCAGCCAAAAACTCAACATTCTCACGCGCAGGTGGTTTAGGTTGTAGCCTATACTGTAGGTATGAGTAACAGCCCTCGCTCTTATGGTTCAGAGTTTTGTGGTTTCTGTTTCCTGTTTTATTTTGAGACTTACGTGGAGACTTTAAACTTAATGTTGAGTGACTAATATTTCATTACATTCTGTTACCTGAACTTCACAGCAACTGTAGAGTAGATTATGCTAATATACCTAAAAGTGGATAAAAAGTAGTAGAGCTCGAGTCAGTGGTGTACTCCGCGGTGGACTGTGAGGCTACTGAATGTCTAATCTCTTTCTTTTTTTTAAACTTTTTCTCTTCACTTATTTCTTCATCACCCTGTCCTTGCACTTTTACTCTGATTGTGGTTTTGGTTAGTAAACTGTCAACCGAAGTATTCATTCAATATCTGTAACTGCTTATCCCAGTTAGGGTCACGTACCAGTTAGGGAGATTGACCTATGGGCAATTTAGAGTCGACAATATTGCATGTCTTTGTACTGGGGGCGAAAGCCGGAGAAAAGTCACACAGACACTGGGAGAACATGGAAAATTCACAGAAAGACCAGCAAAGGTGGATTTCAACCTGCTACACGCTGCGGCACGGTGTGTCCTTCAACGTAATTAGAAGAGCTTTAATAGACTAAGATCAAAAGCCCCAACAAAACCACTCCCCATTATGATGATTAAATTGAAACTGTCATTCATTCATCTCCTAAAATCAAAGTATTTGTCGCTCAGCTTACGATATATGCCTCCAGTCTTTAGTTACCCAAACCTGTGGTTATTATCCAGCAGCATTTAATAGTGCCGGAGCCTTGATTGAGATCAAATTGAAAGTAGAGCATCTATCACTTCTCTCATTGCACTCTTGATTGCCATACTGTTTCCCTCCCTCTCTTCCTGCAGTGCTCTCTTTAGCCTTCCATCAGACCAAATTAGCTCCACCTTCCCAGTAAACTGGGGATATTGGTGTTGGCGTACACTTAGGTTGTTCACTGATGTTAGTGGACAGCAGTTGTTGAATCTTGCTGATTGATCCATTGGAAGCAAGTCGCAATTTTATTAGGAAAAAATCTGATTTACTGATTACTAATCTGATTACATTCAGAAACCTGTCATCTCCTCTTTTCATTACCATAGAAACTGAAACATCCAGTGTACGTAGTTGGACCGAGAGGAAGGAGTTCTGCGTCTTCCTCTGTCCCTGTGTCTTTCTGGTTGTAATGTCTTTCAGCCGGCCTCCCCAACATGGATGGTTTAGTGTTTAAAAAGACATTTCATTAGTCTTCACACAACATTCAGAGTTAAGTAATCTGATCAAAGGGTGTTGTCTTTTCCGTCATGGTGAATGAAATATCATTAAATCTCTGGGAAACTCCTCAATCAATTTTCAAATTCATTCAATCATTCGGCTAAATTAATTTTCAACTTTTTAGGTAAGTTGCAGAAATTGAATAGAATGGATAATTGAACTTTGAATGTGAATGTGTTAGATTGTGAATTTTAGAAGATATTCATTCCATTTTATTTTTTGACACTTTTATATGATTATTTCTGAAATCACCTGAGAAAGGTGACGGAATTTGTCCTGTACTGAAAACATTACTTGATATTATATGAATATAGTTAATTAATTATTAAATCATTTGTAAAGTTCCTTAAAGGGGGTGAAACGTGTTTGAACGGTGTTATATGAATAAAGCTAGATTAATTGATTTCCTCCCACATTTACTTAAACAATAACAAAGAAGGCAAAAATTCAATAATAAAATTCAATAAAATGTAAGTAGAGTTTTTTTTCCCCACTTTCTTCAATATTGCACTTTTTTTTTTAACCTGCCAGTGTCATGAAAATTGATGACTGGGCAATCACAATAACAAATATGCTTGGGGATATTCCACCACCCTTCATAATTGGATCCTGCGAAGTATCATAATCCGGATCTAGGAGATTAAAGTATGCATTTGGAAGGGGGAGTAGCTATAGGGTCTCTGAATGGTAATGGAGAGGGTAGACATGGCACTGCTGCCATTATGTGACTGACATCATATGGATTCAAATGGATTTCATGTAATGTGGAAGGTAAGATGTGAAATGTGTAAAACACAAGCCTCACAAAGTACTGATGATAAACACATCACAATTAATGATCTCACAATGATACCAAATGGAATGCACATATTTTGAAATCAAATCGTTGCACTCGTATCTTTTTTCTGAGGCCTGACAGCCGATGGAAATCCTGTACCTGTCATCAAATGATTTCGATTGGACATAGCCAGGAAATAATTTTTGATTGTTGAAAATAGCATTGGGAGAGGTATGCCCCTTTCTAGTTAGCAAATCAAGATAAGAGTGAAAGAAGGTATTTTACTTAACTTGGAAGCAGGAAAGAGAAAATGTTTCACTATTGCTTTAAGGAGCCAGCACATATTAAAATAAAGTTCTGTATCAGCAGCATCTCTACTTTTCCTTTTGCCTGCAGCTTTGTGACCTAAATAAATATACCTCCTGGGTTTACAGTAAATGTCATTTTACATGTCATATCCGTGTCCTTCCTCACCTTCCTCACCACCCTGTACACTCCACTACTTGACCCTGTCCCCTTCTGCAGGATCTATAAAATGGGGGATTGATCTATTATGCACACATGTGGTCTATTAATGGGGGAGTTACATATATTTGCTGGGCCAGGATGTTCAAAAGAAAAAGAAACAAGAGGTAAATTACTTCTTAAATAACTTGGTTTATCAAAGTTAGCCCAAAATTAATTAACAACTAAATAGGTCCTTCACAAATGAGGCCACACTGCAACAAAAACAAACAACCAAATTAAACCCAAAATAAACAACAATAAATTAAATCTTCCCATTTTCCAAGAAAGTAATATATCTGCACAAAGCACAAGTCTCCTCAGACAGCCACTCTGTCCTCTGACCCGCTGGACCTCCCACCAGTGTCAATCAGGGCTTTTAAAATCCCAACCAAATCACCTCTGCAGCTGGTGAAGAGGAGGGGAGGCCTTGCCTGCCAGTGCATGGAGAACCCTCAAAATATACATTAACGGTCACTAGAGCCGTAACATAAGCCATAATTCCTGACAACACTGGCTTAAAAACATAAGATTATCAGTTGGAGACCGGTCTCACTCTCCACCCTTTGAACTCCAACAAACACAAAAGGAACATTCACGAACATATGTTACTACTGGCCAAACGGGCCTGTCAGTCAAAAAGATTATAAGAGATTAGATGAGATGAGGATTCTCTGGAATTTCTGTGAAATCAGCCATTCATTTCAATGAAAGGTTTCCTGGCAGCATGGCGCGCCATGCACTTCATACTTGTCAAAATCTATCATTGGAAGTTTCGCTGGTAAGATTTTCTAGACCAAAAAAAGACTACTAATCATGAATTGAATAATAGTAGCTATATTCCTTTGAATATATTTACAACATGGTTTCTGCGAGGAAAAAACCCCCCAATCGTAATCAAAAAAAGTCAGATATTTTCCAATGCGCTTGGGTTTTGAGCCTACATTTTGGCGAACCCAGGGCCTTCACATTAGCATCCAATCAGTGTTATAATGTTCTGATGCGACATTTTCAGGTGTGAAATGTGAAACTTAGGGGTATTCGCACACATTTGCAAGTTGTGGCGAGGGGGAGGTCATGTCATTACATAACACCTGATTGGTTGGTTCCACCGTGCTTTAAAGGTGAAATAATGACAGAAGCCACAAACAAGGCCAACACCACCACCGTTGTGTCCGTCTTTTCTTTGCGTTCCCTCTATCGCCTTACACACCCCCATCCTCTATCCCCAGTCCCTCAAGATGCGATAGCAGGCATGAAGGAGCCAGGAGGTTGAAATTCACGTCATCTTGGGAAATATTGTAGCTCTGGATATGGTTTTATTGCAGTGATATCATTGGCTAATAACTGTGTTTATTGAGAGGGAAAGGTTGAAGTACTGTATAAATGGAGATGTGCATTAAGAGAAGTGGAAAGAGAGGCTCTTGCACCATGACACCCCAACCCCCATTCCTGCCTTTCACCTCGTCCAACCGGATCATTCTGACACATGCAAAGGCAACCCAAAACCATGCCGCACCTCCTGTGGACAGAGGAAATGGGACATTGTGGGAAGCAAAGAACACTAATCCTCTGCAAGACAGCAGGACAAAGTCATCGCTGGAAGACACGGCCACACGCTGTCAACACGGTTTTCCGTGAGCGTTTTTACCAGACGAGGGTGAGTGCAGTGACAGAATGCATCAAGGTGATGAGGAATTATTGGAGAGGCTTCAAAGGACAGCAATATTGAGAGAAGGGATGAATTAATGAACGAATGATGGAGTGAGGGAGATGAACAGGGAGAATGCATAAGAGGAGATGTTAAGAGGCAGAAAAGCCAGCGAGAGGAGGAAGGGGGTGTTGAGACAAAGAATGACGGAGAAAGAGCGAGAAGAGAGGAGGAAATGCAGATGAGTATGTTTCTATGGGCGCACAGGAAAGATTTGGGGCGAGGGAAACTTGCATCATCGCAGCGAGCCAATGAAAAGGCTCGGTTAAAATGTTCAAAGGGAGTGTCCTAGCAACAGCGGAGTAAATACCATAGAAGCCACCAATGCATCTGAGACTGAATAAACCTTCTATATACATACAGCCATCGATAAGTGTAGTCAGAGGACACACATGTGAGCTGGGTCAGTGCTTCATACTGTTTATTCATATACTTAAATGGCTTATAATCTAAAATTTTTTATTCATGACCCTACAGTGTACAGCAAACCCTATATTTGGCTTAATTTATAGAAGCATATAAATCAATACTAGGTATGATTTTAAATATTCCTCTAAGAACAACAATAGATGTAGAACGTCTGTATGAGTATTTTCATATATTCGCACCCACACACACATATATATTATATAATATAACAATCACCAATGCAGAAACGTGATTCTGAAATCCTATACATTTTGCTTGTTTTGAACTTCATGTTAAAATACATTTCATCCTATTAAAACAAGTTGAAAAAGTATCAGAAATAACACATTTCCACAGGACTGTCCTGTCTGCATATGTGGCGACACATGCTGCCACTTTGTCACTCTTTTGCTGTTTTTAGTCTGTAGTTAGACATCTTGTTGGAGTGGTGGTTCATACGGCTGCACAGCAAGACGGTTCTTGGTTCAAGTCCTTGCCTGTGGATTTTCTGTTTTGACTCTGCATGTGCTCCAGCTAATAATATAACATAGCTCCTATAAAAAAATGTGTATAAATATAGCTTAAAATTACTTTAAAAATATAACTGCTTTAAACTTAAACATATACGTAAGGGAAATATTATTTAATAAAAAAGATATGTGTAATGATTTTAAATAAATTCAACAAACGCTCAAAAAAAATGTTTTTTTCAGTGTATAGGTGTCTGTATATTTGTCATGAGAGTCAACATGGCAGCAAATCATCATTTAATCTACTCCTGTGGATAATGAGAGTCAGTAGATAACAGAGAGACAGGGAGGTTTTTAATTTAAACACGTCTCTCTGTTTCTGCCCTTCTATTCATACACACACACTCAAAAGCACACTTTCTTGTTATTTCTCCTTCTACATTTCTCTTAATCCATCTTTCCATAAATCAACAGCACTGCTCTCTCAGTCCTTCTGATCTGGGCTTATGAAGGAGATACAGAAGGCTGCTTCACCTTTCTCTCTTCTCCCTCCACCAATGGTTTCACGCAGAATTCTTGGACATTTGAAAGAATGAAACGCTCCAGAAGGCCTTGGCTCCCATTCATTCACGCCTCCATTCAGGTTTTTTTTTCTCCCTCCTCCCTGTTCTCCAATCTAGCCACTTGCACCCACCCCTTTTAATCATTGGCACAATCTGGGGACATTTTTTTTAGCAGGCATGTTTGCAAACAAACACACTTCAAACACCTACAGCTCTGTATAAAACTGAACCCCCTTTTTATAGTCATGCTAAACATTCCTGATGCGGCTAATGTTTGATAAAGCCTGTTTGCTTGCTTGATTAGCACATTGTCCCCGGAACCCTCGAGTACATCAGTTTGATATATGATGCATGTGCTGCGATGGTTCTGGGTCACATATGTCCTTCGACCAAGCCTTCACCCATCACTGAAAATATCCACACATTAATACACACACGCATATTTTTCTGAAAAATTCCTGCACCAATGAGTAGATCCATGCTGAAGTGTGCGTGTGTGTGTGTGATGGTGGCAGTGACCGTGCTACAGCACTGCAGTGAAAGAGGACAAGCCCCAGTTGACCGGCCCCACAGGGTTATAATGTGATATAGGCAAAATCAGCTCTCCCTCCCTACCCCTGTGATCATTCTAGTGCTTTATATGCATCTTTCTATATATACACTCACTACCATCACCCCTCAGCCAAAGCATCATTGAAAACCAAGCACCAGTCAGCCTCCAGCCTCTAAAACTGCATCCAGCATCAGCCTCCTCCAGCTCACATCCTCTCTTTAAGGAGCAGCATGCAGCAGGTAAGGAGTCTTCCCATTGATGGAGAATAGATGCTGTGATAAAGAGATATAAAATAGAGAGAAAAAAGAATGTGTAGGCTCATCTTACCTGCTGGACGTGCAAGGAGGGGAGGATGATGCTTCTGACTCTGCTCTTCCTTCTGTCCCTGGACCGTGGGTGAAACACAGATGGATGCAGGGAAGAAAAAAAGGAGGACGGGAAGAGACTTAACACTGACACCAGCGTCTGGTGTCTAGTGATGAATAAAGTGACAACAAACAAGCAGAGGCTGCAAAATGGAGAGAAAGGTCCTTTTCTCAGTCTTCCTTCGAGAGAGTCCTTTATCCTTGTGAGCCAGAGGGCTGTGGATTCACCTAAACACTGAACACACGCACTACCTCACGCCACACAACCCTCCCTCTTCTCTCTCTCTCTCTCTCTCTCTCTCTTTCTCTCTCTCTCTCTTCCCTCTCTCTCTCTTTCCCCACACTAAAGACAGCAGCTGCTGGTCTATGAGAAATAGAACACTATGTCCCCCTCCCTCTCCCCTTCTCCTACCTCACTCGCTCACAAAGACCCCCATGACACTCACACACACACATTCGACATGCCCTCACAACACCCCCTCCCCCTTTGACTAACATGTCCCACTGGCCTGCTGGCAATAAGAGGAGGGGGTCCTACTGTTTGTGTTTGTGTGGTGCAGGATTGTATTGTGTTTGACATTGTTTCAGTGGCAGAGTGACTTTTCTGTCCACACATTGTGAAAGTGAATCACGGTGAGTAAGGACATGCAACATGGTATTTTTGCAAACTGTGTGGGTGACTGCTGAGCATCATTCGTTGCTGTGATGCAGAGAGGAAGGAAATCACACACACTCACATTTGTGGTTATAAGCAGCACCCGTCTGCAAGTGGTGACATTACATTTGTTTTTGCTTTAAGAACAATCAGGATAGGCATAAGAGAGCTGACATTTGCCAAAATCTTATTAAAGAAGCAACTTCTGTGTGTGTATGTGTCATTCGATAAGAATTTGGTACGTTGAAAAGTCCCATTAGGACCTTCACTTCAGGGCTGCAGCCCAAACGAAAGGCAATGTGGAATGAGCCACGGCCAAAACGTAACCCTGTATGTTTGGGTGTGTGTGCGTGTGTGTGGAAGGTTAGAGATTGTCTATTGTCAAGTGGTCTTGCAGCCATTCTAGTGCTTATTGGAGACCACCCGAGGGACTGGAACAGAGTAAAAGAGCTGAAGATGGGATGAGATGCTCCGGCGCAGTACTCCATAGTTTGTAGGTCAGCCAAATTCAAGCCTGAATCCGGTCATTCTGGCATATTAGTGGACAGTGTTTGGGGAGCAGTTCATTAAATCTTTCCACTGCAGCTATTATTAATACTTTAACAAGTTTTTGGGACAAATAAATAGAAGTAGACACATATCACCTGGCTATTGTAACCTCAAAGATGCAATGAGACTATAAATAGCTTCAGAATAAGCTTTTTTTTCTCATTCACTTTTATTGAAAGCCACGCAAAAAGTTATTGAAATAAACAATTCAGAAATCAAGTTCCACACAGTGTTGACTCGTGCCTACGGCCAGTAAAAATGTGTTGTTTGGTGGGCCTCTGATAAATAAATCACCCACCAGGGATGCACGTCTTTCAGAATGAGAATAAGCAGAGATGAGCTGCAATGTGGCCTCAGTCGGTCATGCGGGGGCGGATAGAGCGTGCAAATATCTAAGTGTGATGATTTTCCATTACTAGCATACTAGGGCACCAATCATCCATAACATTAAAAACCAACTGTATTACCTTTTAAAACACCATTGTACTCTTGTTCTGAAACCTCTCTACCAGAACCAGCATTAACTTTGCAACCATTTTGCTGCATTAAATCTTCTGTGGAATCTGAAAACATGGTTTAGTATTTGCTCTCAATGCGCATCATTGAGTCTTTGGCCTCCATGAGCCTGTTGCTGGTTCTTCCTAAGACCAGTTTGCTTGGTACTTACCACTGCAGACAGGTAACACACCCAACAGTTTTAGAGATGCTTTCACCCAGTCGTCTATGATTATTTGGCGTTTGTCAGAGCCACTCAAAGTCCATTTGTGGAAAGCAGGGAACAAAACAACAACAACAAAAGGCTCATTTGCTGTTTAATATATTGCAACCAAATGAACAGGAGCCATTGTAAGTTGATAATCAATGTTATCCTGACTTCATATGTCAGTGATTATAATGTTATGGCGGACCGCTCTATGGTTTCCTGTGTCATTACCCATTACTTACATTTCAGTTGTGCTTTTCTTCTTTCTTCTTTTTTTGTTTTCTTAAAACGGCTCATTTGTAATTCCGTTCAGATGTGACATGTGGGATTAATGATTACGCATAAGCTACATGCTGTCTGCTAAAACCACATAAAAAGCAGACTTTAATGTCTGATAACAAATAAAGGTCTTCCTCTTTTTGTTTTTGCTGGTGGTAATCACACAGAAACATTAAATGCATTTTTTGTTTTCACCTGGATAATACAATATTAACCTCACAGATATGGCTTAAAAAGATCGTAATACAGTATGGAAAATATTGAAAAATATGTTGTAATCAGACAAAATCATACCTACGCCACTCAATACTTGCAGATTTTAGAATTTAAGTTTGAGACACACGTTCAAAGAAATTTCGAATTACACCATTAACCAGAATGCAATGTAGCAACCTGTAGTCCATCACAGAGGCGGAGGCGATCAGGAAGTGGTGCAGCAGTGGTTGACGCCCTCCTGTTATCTGCCGCGAGGATTAGAGATTGGCAAAGAAGAAGAGTGAAAAAGCACAGTAGAAAAACACAATGTTTCAGCGGTTTGTTTGTCTCTGCAGAAGAAAACCAAAGCCATAGGGTTTTTCATAAGTAACTGAAACTGGTCTAGAGGGAGTTTATTGTGAAACTGGTAAGAGACTTGTTATAATCTGAGTGTGATGTCCACCAAAATTGGGTGAAGAAATGCTTTGAGTCAGATGTAACATCTGAAACTTCATCTCTTGAAGGCAAAGTTTCCCACATTTCCTCCTTACTTGTGAGTTAGACTTTTCATCTGCACACTTGATACATAGTTTATTTGTCATATCATCCTGTCTTTCACATTGTTTGCATATGCTCAGTCTTAATTTCCTCTGTCTTTTTCTCAATGGCTAGTCACGTACGTCCAATAGCAGAGTGATGCCCAATCATTCTTAACCATTCCTCTCCTTCGGCTATCAGTTTCAATAAGACTCCCTCTGTTCAACTACATATTCTAATGCTGGTGTCTTTGAAGATTCAACAACTTCATCATTAATCAGTTTCAGCAGAGTCATCAGCCACCATCACCGGCTTATATCCGGACTCCAAGGGGGGGACATACGTATCTTGCTGCTGCTTACGGAAAATAAACAATCACATATCAGCCGTTATAGTAAATATTAATCTGTACTTAATTCACACGTCCTTCCTGATCGAAATGAGTCATATAGTTCATCTATGTATGACGAGTTTTTTTTTATGTTAGTTGTATTGTTAAAAAAGAAAGTAATAGTCGGTTAGCACCCATTTGTCAAGAGCACAGCTGCTACTGCAGGTCGTCAGGATGCATCCTGAAATTTGAGGCTCCTCCAGCAGACAAATGGCGGCATATGCTGTTTTGGTGAGCAGCAGTTGAAGCGTAATAGTCTCAGCTTCTGTGTGACCACACTGACTAATGTCTTGTCTTCCCAGTACAATCTGCATTGACATTGTTATTTCTCCTTACGACTCCAGCATAAACTGATATCACTTCATAGTCAAGTGCATCATAATCTGAAAGGTGTTCAAAACAAAAGGGGCAGGTGTTTTGGCCGTTGTCTGTGAATAAACGCCATCTTTGATCTGACGCAATGTATTGAACCCTCAAGACAAGCTGATCTCTCGACAACATATAAAGTAAATTGTTCGGCCAGATAAGAGAGGAGATCCTGCAGACCTCAGCTGAGACACATTATCGTCAACTGATCAGGTTGCATTGCTCTGAAAGGCTCCGCAGCGAAGCAGACCAAAATGAATAAATAACTTGTATCCAAGGATACTAGGGGCGGATGGTGAATAAATTGATTTGCATAAGCTTCTAGGCAAAGTTTATCTCCAGTGATATAGTAGCTGAGTACATTAAGATGAATTAATGGTAGCTAGGCCACTAAATGACTCTTCATTTTTATCTGATAAAATAATCATAAAGTGATCCTTTAACATTATAAAAGCGGATTTTTCATATCGATCAACGAGAGGCTGTCATTCAAAACAAATAATGAAATAAAGGACAGAGCGATAGAAGCAATGAGGTCTTTTTTTAACTGAAGTATTAATACCTGAACATTATTGCCACCCAGCTTAAAGTGAAGCATATTGGATTATTTATATGTGTCTATTATTTTTTAGGTCAGTTGTTCCATTCGGCTTTCCTTTACGTGAATGGCAGGAACTGCCGTTGTGTGCGCTTTTCCCAGGATGTGATTAATCATCATGCTTTATGAATTATGAGAACAAAAGACAAATCTTGTGTTTGTCTTCAAATCTCTGTAATTGGCTTAAGGGAGTATGAGGATTAAGAGAGTAATAATTTAACTTTTGATTGGTTGTATGTAGTCTTTGCTGAACAGCAACCAGTGGAATGAACATAAATGCCAAAATACATGAGGTAAAAGGAAGAATTGCAAGAAAAGAACATTAATCAAGTCTGTGAACTCAGTTATTTAACATGCTCAATAATTATACATTAATCATAGTTTTGTAGGACTGTAGATTTTACCCAGTTAAAAGTCATCTTTGGATACGCACAATCATTTCTAGACTGAATTTACTAAAAGCCCATTGTTTTGGGCTTAAAGTAAATGTAATGGTAAGGCAGGAAAACGAAATGACCAGGAGAGGTGACAACAACAGCATGTTTTGTCTGCTGTTCGCTATCTGCTCTTCATCAACCAGAGGATACATTCACCACTTGCGTATCCATTTTGCTTTAACACAATGAATTGTCTCACAAATAAGGCCCTTTTTGTTGCTGGTGAGCCAGATGAGTTTGGTAAAATCTATCAGAGTGGGCGAGTCCCTTTTGGAAGACAGGTGCATTCACATTAAAGCTAACCATCAAAATAAGGAAATGTGCTTGTAATGTGATCTAGTCTACCTCTTAGGCCCGAACCCGCTACGTCACACTACAGACAAACTAGCCCATGCTCTTGCTCCAGGATTCCCACCAGCTAAAAGTTTTATTTCAATTAGTACACTAGGTGGGTTTACATGGGATAGTTTTCTCCTATTCGAATTAAACCTTTCCGAATTGCAATGTCGGTTGCCTGTTTACATGACCTGTGACCTTTTCCGACCGGGTGTTTACATGCATAGACTCATCTAATCAGAAAACCTTTCATGCGCAGACGATGCACACTCCCGTTCGTAAGGTGGCGATAATATTACGATGAGCTGATTGCCAACCGCCAACAGCGCTCAGAAGAAGAATACGACAAAGGCGGCGTGTGCCGAAATGACTTTTCGCCCATCTAACCGTCCAAATATGTTCAACTTTAACACCATATTTAAAGGCATAGCTGCGCTGAAAAAACTCAGCCAGAGCATTACGTCACAACGCTGGGCATGCACAGATACAACTGAAACAGAAAGCTTTCCGATACATCGTTTACATGCAGCGACTGGCTATCAGAAAGGCTTTCCAAAAGGACTTAGACTACCTCCTTGCAAAGGAATGAAATCTCATTCAGAAAGGTTCTTTCCATTTGGAAAGGGGTGTTTACATACAGCATTTCCTTTCCGATTAGGCGCCTTTTTCCGAATCTAATCGGAATTAGGCTGTCCATGTAAACCCACCTACTGACACCTGGTGTCAGCTGACATCATGCAGATTCCGCTTACTGTCTCAGAATGGATTAAAATGGGAGCTATAAATATGTATATAATAAATGTGGTCTACCTCACTGGAAGTGGTTAGTGGCATTTACTCGACCTGAAACCCGTCTCCACTCCGATACATTCAACTGCCTTCCCTCATCATTCTTCATCTCCATCTCCATCTCTGCCACCTTTTTTGGAGTCATTGACAAAACTGATTGCTTGACAACCCCTACCCCAACCCATAACTCTACCCCCTCTCCTCCGTCCATCTTTAACCCATTGGTACAGTTGCCGTGGTCTCCCTGCAACTGCAACACCCCCGCACAGCTGACACTGTTAGTACAGTCTGCCAGCGCTCTCTCCTTATAAGGGCAAAATACATTGACTGAGGCAGAGAGAGGGGGCTGTACCAGTAGAGCCAGGCAGGTAGGGACAGTGGCTGTGAGGGGCAGAGGATGTGGAGGCATAGGAGAAGGAAGAATGAATATGGCAAGTGTGATATTGTGATGAAAGGAAAAAAACAAATATATTTTTTCAAATCAGTGCCACTTATTTTCATTCTCCATGAATTTCAATGTAGTCTATTAGAGAAAAATATATTTAGACAGCCGTAGTCGGTATTTTTTCTGAAAATCTTTAAATGACAAAAACAGCAAATATCTGCTCCTACTCTTTCTAAAACCCATAATATTAAGACCTGTCACTATCAACACATAATAATATAATCATAATTGTGTGAATTAGCTACAATTAATGTGCATATTGTTAGAATGAGCTTGATGGAACAGTACCTCGTATTCCATAACTATTTCCACCGTTTTCCAGAGTTTGATTTTTGACTATTACTTGTGACCGACGTCATCTGGTTGAGCTGATTCTGCAATGAGTGGAGAATTTAAGTATTTTTTAAATACCTTCAACTGTTTATTCTCCGGCTTTCTGCGCTTCCAACACCTCACCATATTTGCTGATGTTTGACTGACAGGCCACTTATCAACCAAGCGTTGCTTTACTACTGAAGCTTATATAAATGCCTTCTTCTTCTCTAGGTGTATTTTTCACACTTTTTCATAACCTTCTTGTAAACTTATCAATTGATCCTGTACTTAATGTTTGAGATTTCTTTCCTTTGTTTCTCTATGTGATCCCGATGATGACACTGAACACCAAGAAAATGCGTGCGTTGTAGGAAAACACACATTTTCACTTGGTAACATGAATGACACAAATGGTACAAAGGAGCGAAACTGGTATTCCACACATCATCAGAGGAGTTGACAAATTTCAAATTATGTGACAAATTCACTAGACGCTGTGTCTCAAAAGCCTGCCAGCTTTGGGATCATTCGGATGTTACATGTTTGGACAGTGAAATTCACAAAGCTGCGAGGGCCTCTGGATAATGTTATGAACCCAGACATGGTGATGTTCAATTCTCTAACACATCTGGGATTTCTACAATAGAAATGTGGCAGGAACTGTTTTACTTCAGCCATGGTTGACTCAAGAAAAAGGCTGAAAAAAAACATGGTACCATGGTATCGTGGTTTGGTAGCTGTTGCTCAGGAGGACACCCAATAATAATGTATACTTTATTTATCACTAGTCATACAAGTCATATGTAGTACAATATCATGAAATGTATTCTCTGCATTTGACCCATCCCTGAGGAGCAGTGAGCAGTCCCTTTGAAGCGCCTGGGGACATGGGGTTTCAGGGTCATGCTCAAGGACCCATGGAATGTAGCATCAAGGACTGGAATCAAATCCAATCTTCTGATTGTGGGACTACAGCACTACCCTCTGAGAAAAAAGCCACCCACCCATCAGAAGGTCAGCAGTTCAATCTCAATACTACCCCTGCAGCCTACATGTTGTTGGGTCCTTGAGCAAGTGCCTGAACCCCAATTTTCTCCCCGATCGCTTCTCAGGCGCTATCCACTGGTTCTCGGGGCTGGGTCAAATGCACAGAACCAATTTCAGAATATTTCACTATGTATAATAAAGTGATAATAAAGAGTAAACATTTTTATACATTTTATATTCATTTTTTGGCTGTTGTTTCTGAAAGCTAGCATGAGCGACGCAATTAAACTTGAATGACCTTTGTGACATTTGCCCACTTAAAGCAGCAGAAATCCCCCATCATTTTCGGTGGGAACTCACCATGACACTGCCTCACACCCTGGAGACACATAGGCTCTTAGCCTTCTCAAAAGAGGTGGTAGTCCTCCTCAAGCCATGTACACAGATTTCAGTGCATAATGAACAAAGTTCTCGATGTCCAAATGATAAACTCATTTTAGAATCGCTTTAAAGAAAAATTGTTCCTTTTGGATGTGATGAGCTCTAAGTACAAAATCCCTCTGTCAGAGAACGGCTTGTGATGGAGTTAAGGAGAACATTTAAGAGGGTGTGAATGTGAATGCGTGTGTTTGTGTGTGTGTTTGTGTGTGTATGGGTGTCTTTGTGGCTGTGTATGAGTGTGTGTGTTTGTATGTTTGTATGTTTGTGTATGTGTGTGGGTCCGTTGGTACAGCTGGAGCTGTTCTCAGCATCACACCTCCCGTGCAGCAGGAGGCCCATTCTGGCTGTGAGGACTGAGCAGGTGCTAATTGGCCCTAAAGCCTCTGAATTGGCGCGACTGCCATGAATGGGAGAGAATGTGTGGAACAAGTAGGTCTCCTTTGATCCATGTTTGTTTGCTCAGTGAGTACAGTACCACAGACTGCATAGACACTCTTCCTACTTGTGTTCTGCTTTCTGCCTCAGTTAAGTTAAATAGACCGCTCAGTTTATCGCAGAAGGAGGGTTGACACTCCTCTGTGAAATGATGCAGGAAGAGAGATGCAAACACTTTTAGTCACAGGCCTCCAAGTGGAACAGAAAGTAAAAGCAACGATGTGAAGGAAAAAGGAACTGAACCAACATCACACAAGGCTGCTACGTCTGTCAGCATCTACACAAGGAGGAAGGTGGGGGAAGTTAATAGCACAGGGTTTTGTATGTTTGTTTTGGATTATTATGATTATGAAACATCTGCTTTTGTTAATTATTACTTACACTTATTTGACTCTGAGTAATTCTCCCACAGGGACAATAGTCAAACTCTCTTCTTTTCACCATCTCTCCTCGCAGAATATATAAAGTGAATCATCTCCCTGAACATCATGTCTGCCTATTGGAACCCCGTTTGAAGTAATAAAGGAATGAAAAGGCCAGAGATGAGACCTGATAGCTCACTGGGGTGTTCCTCTAACTGGACTATTTTCATTCATATTTATATATGCCATAGGAGATTGGAGATTACGTTCAACATCAGCAATTCCAGACTCTGTCAACACATGACCTTAGATTGAACCTGCTTTCATCTGTGAAAAGAACAGGGCACCAATGGAGAACCTGTCAATTCTGCTGTTGTCCAGTGAAAGACCAATTGAGGTCCATGGTGCTGGACTGTGAGCACGGGTCCCGGTAGAGGACGTTGGGCCTTCATGCAGTCTGTTGCTGACAGTTTTGTAAGAAACATCACCAAGTAGCCCACAGGAGGTTATTTTGTAGGGATCTGGCAGTGCTCCTCCTGTTCCTCTTCACACTGAGGAGCAGATACTAGTCAGGCTGCTGGGTTGTTGTCCTTCTACGGAGATGTCCAGCTCTCCTCGTGTAACGGCCCATCTCCTGGCATCTCCTCCATGCTCTTGAGACCTTGCCAGTCAAACCCGTCTAGCAACTGCATGCAGGTATAATCCATCCTGGAGGAGCTGGACTTCCAGCGTCAGTGGGCTGCAGGTACTGCCTCATGTCACAAGTAGTGACAAAGACACCAGCAGAACACAAAACTAGAGAAGATTGAGTCAGGAAAGATAAGTAGAGTGAAATGGATTGTGGCCACCACTTGCAGAACCATTCTCTTTGTTTGGTTGTCATGATTGCCTTCCTAAATGGACAGATTGATATCCCTGAAGTTTAACTGGCTTGGTTTCATACTGAGATGATGAAGTGTCCCCTTAATTTTTCTGAGTAGTGTATATATAATGTTTATCTAAACATGTCTATAAGATGTCCTATTATATAGTATGTCTTAATTTTTAGTCACCTTTAGAATATCTGTATGTTATATATCTGCTGTAACGACTAAATTTCCCATTTGGGGATTAATAAAGTTTCTATCTATCTATCTATCTATCTATCTATACATCTATCTATCTATCTATCTATCTATCTATCAGTAGAACTGTAACTCCATTCTCTCTGATGTTGGCCTACATAACAACATACAATAACTAAATGTATATAAAAACATATTTTTTTTCCAACATTAAACTTTGACTGTCGTACAGTTGGAAGAGGCAGTGACAACAGTAACTGAGAATGGGGTTAACAAATTATTTGAGTAAGTGTGTATCTGCATCAGTGCCAATAGGGGACTCTGCAGTGGTGGGGCTGGGGTATCTCAGAAATTCGAAACTGCCCCATGCCCTTACCTCCGCTTGGGCACCCACATTTGGCCCAGAGGAAGAGGAGGGAGGAGGGAGGATGGGAAGAGAGAAGATGGAGTGATGCCAGCATGTCTTCCCCTTGGCACCCAGATGATCCTTGTGTCCTGCCTGCTGCACACTCCTCGTTCAGATGCATTTAATCAGTATCAGATTCTGGATTAGCACAGCTTTAGGGGTGGGCCTACATTTCTTTGACAAAGCGTTTGATAAAAACAACTCTGCTGCCTTCCCTCTCTCCTCACGCACTCTCTACAGTAAATCCTTGTCCCCATATATGTCTAGACTAGTAGTTCCCCAGTAACCCAGTCCTCCAGACCTCTCTTCTCCCATTGAGACTGAGCTAATGAACAGTAACTGGAACAACAATGTATGATAATATGAATTATAATGGACCAATGGAGGCGGCCTTTGGCCCCTGATGAGGGCAATGGCACAGTAATGGTATACATGAGCCCTGCAGGGACAAGCCAGACAAAGACAAAAGCCTGGCAGACTGTAGTTTAATGTGAGTGGAAAGGACAAAGCCGGCCTGTGTGTGAGATCCACAACACGGTCCACACACACAAAGCTGAGTAAATTAGTTTATTTTGAACTGTAAGTATACTCATGCCTGCCAGTGTACACACATTACTAGAATGAGGTCACTCTGTCGGTCATACGGTTATCCCTAAAAACAGAGCACTTTTGCCCCAGGAAAGTTTATGTTTCGTTTGTGTATGTGTGTGTGTGTGTGTGAGTGTGTGCGTGTATTTGTGTATGTTTGTGTATTCGTGTGTATGTGTGTGTTTGTGTGCGAACATCAATCTTTATTCCTCTACCAATCTGAATTCCTACACTCTTTATTCTAATATCATTTGTATTAGCAGTAATCCTTTCAGTTACAGTACACATTCCAACCAGCTACAACACAAGCCTTTATATAAACTTCATCGGTAAATTCCACCATCATGCCTCTTACTCGTTGTTGTGTATTCATGGCTTATACTGATTTTAGAGAAAAATTTCCCCCCAACATCCCAATGATATCTAGTTAGAAATAAATTCCAGTAATATTCCCGATCTGGCAATGAAAATTACTAGGGCACTGTAAAATTCACTCCTGTTAGACAACAGAAGATAATGTTTACAATGACTCCAGACTTAGAAGTATTGTTGAAACCTTTCTGAGATGGCAATCAAATAATGCTGATTCCTAATACTAGGGGGTGATTTTTCATGGGAAAGAGGTCTTGTTTTAAGGGTCAACATATCATAGTAGTGTTGTTTTTTAAGATGCTATGAAATAAACTTGGCAGGAGTTACACTCAGTGATTACTGTCTACTTTTATATTCGCAGTATTTATCGCACATACAAGTATGAAAATGCATTTTGGATTCTACTTTTTTTTTTAAAGTGTTTTTTTCATGTATTATATTTTGGATTTGTCCTTGACAAATATGTTCATTAAACTCAACCAATGATTATTTGGCATTACACGAGCCTCTTTGCTGACACCACCGAAAACCTTTGGCGCCACCTAATGGACGATTTGAGGAATGTTTTCAACCTTCCTGCTCTTCTTCAGGATCAGAGTTTTTGCTTTCAAGGTCCTTGCAGTCTTAGAGAAAGGGTGAGGTAAGATCATCTGAGTTAATATCTTCTCTTAAATCTGATATTATAAAATATGGTAGAATCTGAAAACATTTACCAAATTTTTCCCTCAGCTCCTTCTTTGTAATTCTACCATGGATTGGTTTTAGCATTGGTTTATTTTTTTAACATTTTTAACTGATTATATTCTATTCTTGGTTAGTGATTTCCCCTATGTATAGCATTCTTTTAATTTATGTGATATGAGTGAGTTTTATTTTAATCCTCAGGTTCTCACTTGCTACACCACCATATGAAATTGAAGCAGATCTGGAACCATATCTCTATAGAGTAAAATCAATGTATATCAGTTTAAATTACACAGAAAAGAACACATTTTTGAAATTATTTCTCAAATATGCTGTATATGTGTCACTCAATTTTGTTTTTCTACTTCCTTTCAAAATAAATAAGCCCATTAATTAAAAGCATTTATCAAAATTTTACCTATATTGATAAGTTCTGAAACATAAAAATGCCATCATTATTTATCCTACCTTCTTGTATACCTGAATGCTAAATATAAGTTAAGAACAGGTTCAATCAAATATAGGACGTATCAATAAGGAAAAAATCTATTTTCCATAGCGTGCCTCTCCATTGGGTTAGAAAAAAAAAAGAAAGGGGGGGGGGGACCAGTCCATAACAATTTATTTTTCATTATTTTGGCTACTTTAGCCTAATCTCCAGATTAATATGAAAGCCAATAATACTAATGAAATAGAAGTTTAATGTTTTTGGCTGTCAGCTCATGTCTTAAAACTGTACATATGATTAAAAAAAAAACTCTCCAATATGATCTGGCCGGTGCTACAGGACTATCAAAACCCACACTTCACGACTTAAAAACAATTTCTTCACATGGGGTATATGATCATCAAACACCAACAAAAAAATATTCATGTGCAATATTAGTCCCCATTAGTGCAATATCCCTCCTTGTCCCAATGTTCCAACACTTGTTCTAGATTTTAAGTGCACTACTGTTTTGAGTGAAATAAGCCTCTCAAGTGTAATAAGCTCAAGACAAGAGCTGGTAAACTACCTCCACTTAGCAGTATTTCTGTGCAGAGATTGTAGCGCTGTCTTGTATTGGTTGTTGTTTTTCTTGGAGATTTGTCTTCTTTGATTCTACTTATGTCATTATTTATTCTATTCATGCCCCGTTTTCTGTTTTCCATGCACCAACCTGGAACAGCACTCCTAGTTTAGTTGTATTCTGTACAATGACATTAAAGCTTCTTATCTTATGTGTACATATCTTCTTTCGGTTCCTCCCTTAAAGAATCGCAACAGAGGATGAACTGTTTCCATTTTGCCCTGTCCTTTGCATCTTCCTCTGTTAAACGTGCCACCTACCTGTCCTCTCTCAGCACATCCAGACATCTCCTATTTGGTCTTCCCCTTTTTCACCTGCCTAGTAGATCCATCTCCAGCATCCTTCTACCAGTAGATCCACTATCACTCCTTTTCACGTGTCCAAACCATCTCAATCTGCCCTCTCTTACTTTGTATCCAAGACTGAGCGTCTAACATCCTTCTGATGTGTTTCTTTCTAGGATGTGTCCATCCCCGTCACTGCCAAAGAAAATCTCAACATCTTCGACTCTGCCACCTCCAACTCTGCCTTCTGTCTTTTAGTCAGAGCCACGGTCTTTAAACCATCCACCAGAGCCAGTCTCACTGCCGTCTTGAAGATCACGATTTCGTCCGCGAACATCATTGTCCATGGAGCTTCCTGCCTGACCTCCTCTCTCAGCCTGTCAATCATCATAGCAAACAGGTAGAGGCTCAGAGCCGATCCTTGCTGTAGTCCCACCACCACCTTGAATCCACCCGGGACTTCTACAGCATACCGCAGCACTGTCATACCTGCTCTCATACATATCCTGCACAACTCCAACATACTTCTCAGTCATTCCAGACCACAATTCCTACTTGGCACCCTTTTGTACAGTTTTTCTAAATCTTCAACTAAACCCTCTTTGAATGTTTCCACCAACACTCTCAAAGCAAACATGGATTCTCTAGTGCTCTTTCTTGGAATGAAACCATACTGCTGCTCACAAATTGTCACCTCTTTTTTTGACCTGGTTTCCACTACTCTTTCCAAGATCTTCATCATGTGGCTCATCATCTTCTGTAGTTGCTACAGCTCTGAACATCACCCTTGTTCTTGAAAATCGGCTATGGTAAACTTTCCTCTATTCCTCATCTGCTCACTCTCCTAGATAGTGTTAAGCAATCTAGTTGAATACTCCACCCCCTTCTCTCCTAGACACCTCCATACATGGTGTCCTTCCGTATGACATCAGGACAAACTGCCTTTCCATTTTCATTCTCTTCAATGTTCCTCTTACTTCAACATTACTGATCCTTGAGATCTTCTGATTCACAGATCTCACTCCTTCCACCCTTCTCTCTATCACATTTTCTTCATTCATCATTTCCCTAAGGTACTCTTTCCATCATGCCCACACAATAGTCTCAATTATTAGTACCGTTCCATCCCTGTCCTTAATCCCCCTAACCTGCTGATATTCTTACCATCTCGATCTCTCTGCCTCGCCAGGTTCTTTTCTCCTTCCTTCATGTCTAATCTCTCATACAACTCATCATAGGCCTCTTACTTAGCATTTGTAACATCACAGTTTGCGTTACCTCGATTCTCTTCATCAACCCTACCCCATTCCTCCTCCCATCAACTCCATTGAAGAACAGTTTGTACCCTCCTCCATGACAGAACTGGACCCCCTGAAAAGCCTGTTGAGTCTCTTCCTGTCCTTCTGAGTGCTTCCTCCACCCTAGCAGACCAACTCGTAGGCAGTTGCAGATGCTACATAGCATCGTAGAAGGTCTTTAGCAGAGTCCTGCACACTCTGAAGAACCTCAGCATGTGGAGACGACCATGGCCCTTCTTGTACAGGACATCAGTGTTGTCCCACTAGTCCAGTTTATAGTTGAGGAGAACACCCAGGTATTTGTAGGAGTTCACCTGTTCAATGTCCATGCCCTTGATACCCACCGGTGGGTTCTGTGGGGACCCCCTGCGGAGGTCATTCACCAGCTTCTTCGTATTGCTGGTGTTAATCTGAAGGGGATTGACCTCACACCAGTCCACAAAGTCCTCAATGGTGTTCCGGTAAACCAGATTGTTCCCCTCTGATATGTATCCGACGATAGCTGAGTCATCGGAGAACTTCCGGAGATGGCATTGAGTTGCGTTGTGCCTGAAGTCCGAGGTGTATAACTTGAAAATAAAAGGGGAGAGCAGGGTCCCCGGTGGAGCTTCTTCAGCATGACGTACTGTGGTCTGTCAATGAGGTAGTTGGTGGTCCGACAGCCAGGTGGCTTTCAACACCTGCCTCTTCCAGCTTCCCTCTCAGCCATGGAGGCTGGATCATGTTGAAAGCACTGGAGAAGAAGAAAAACATGACCCTCACAGTGTTTCCAGTGAGGGTCATAGAATTCCAATTTGAACAATTTAAAAAATGGTTGCAATTTGGATGTGGCTTACATTATAGGTATTTCTTAAAAGGAAAACTTTAAGTTTATCTTTGAACTTTTTCCAGAATCCTATAGAGTAATGAAATTCATAGAAACGATGTTCTTGATCAAGATGACCTTCACAATCATAGAATATCACAATTTTTCTTGATCTGTAGATATCATGAAATGAATCAGTTTGTGGGATGGATGTGTTGTACTACTGTTATTGTACTATTATTTGTGCTTCAATTATTTTTTTGTAATATGTTGTTTGCAAATTAAAAATTCAATCAAATGGAGTTTGTTAAAAATTTCCACATTAATATTATCCCCTTTTTGGACATTTATTAGTTAATATATATTTATTTTATTATATATTAACAAGGAATGTTGTTTTCCTCTCAGAATGGACCTTTGGCTGATCAGGAATGCCGTTATGACCAACTTTAAATTACCATTTGATTCCTCCTACTCCCTTTGGTTGTAGAAACAGAAGTTTTAAAAAAGGGTTCATTAGATCACGATTGTTGTTTACACAGTATCTATTTTTAAAGATGTAACATTATTTCTCTTATAGCTTTTTTTTCCACAGCAAAAAAATAAATAAATAACTTGAATTTTTCCTTCCTGCCCTCGGCCAGTTCGCTGAAGAGTGTATAAAGGCACTTTTGTTCAGATTAATGTATATTTGGTATCGTTTTCTTTTTGAATGGAGCCCATATAAACTCTTAAAGAAAGTTTGGATAGATGCAATCAATGATCACTTTGAATCTTCTTTCAGAAATCTGTTGGGACATGAAGGGGCATATAGGAGGATGAAACGGACAGTCAGGTCAAAATGACACGCCTTCCCTCAAACATTGTCTAATATTCTTTGTTAGGCTGTAGACTAGTTTGATGATTATGAAATGAAAAAACATGTTATCATATCTTGTAGGGCACTCCAGTAAAAAATATGAGGAAGGATGACGTCACCAGTTGTTCCTGAACCAGCAAGGGGAGAGCATCAAAGAAATAAAGAGGAAGAATAGGGAGAGCATCACAGAGATGAAGAGGTTCCTGTACCACACAAACAAGGACAGAAGATTGTTTCATTCCTTCGATCCTTGGACAACATCCTCTGTCAGGTAGCAAACACAGTTTTCTTGTCAAAGTGTTGCACTCCGTTATTGATCACGAGTGGAAATTGTGATCAATAACACATTTCTCCGATGTGTAATTGATCAAAGAGTCAATAATCCATTATTGATTGTTCTTGAGAAAACCTCTTTCTGTAGAAAGAGACTTTACAAGCACCAACTATAACACCAGGATTTTTTTAAAGGCTCTTTATCCTTGAAGCAGTAGTTTTTGGAGAGGAGGTCCTGCTGCTGACCAATGCTTTAAGAATCAAGAGTTGAAGATCCTAAACATGAATTCAAGAATGAAAATGCTCCTAACACTCTAATGGACTTTTCACCGTTTTGTACCATCTCCAGATGTTCAAAGAGCGGCACAGGTTCTAGCAGTACCTTAGTGTTACCAGTGACTAGTGCATCATGGGTACAAAGTTCTTGAACTCTAAGGATCATAAAGAATTATTTGTTGGCTACTTTGACAGACGATAGATGATCCAGTTTGGCAGTACTCAGTGTTGAATGTAAACCCACCAAAGCTTTGGATTTATTACGTTTGTGAGGCGTTTTGCTGAAAAACTTGGTCATCGCTGCATTCAGCTCTTATAGGTATAACTTTACATCATTTTAGGTCCCGGATATGTTACAGTAAAAAGTAAATATGACCAACATTATAACTGGATGGAAGTGAGTTGTAATAATAGGCCAGATCTTTGAAAAAATATAAATTGATGATAAAATGGTATTTTTTTTCTTAAGATGCTTATTTAACATTAATTGCAGTAGCCTTTGCAGAGAGTATTTCAAATAATTATATCTATTTACCTAACCCTTTAACACATCATTTAGTGAGCTGCTAGGGACACATTCTAGAAGTGATGGCCTTGTGTTGAATGAAAAAAGGATTTATATTTGGTAAAATATCTGCAGAAAAATTGGCCTTATAATGACACCTTAAAATATTTAAACTAAAGGCTTTTCTTGTGCCATAAGACAGCTCAGTCACTCAGATAAGAATTATTCATTTAGGAGTTTTTCCAAAGAAAAATCTCTGTTATATGATTGTTTAAAATTAAATCTCTTGTTAGATGGATATTGTCTATATGTATGTATACATTTTCCAGCGGCACTCTCTTGCCATCCCATGAAAATTTGTCATCCCAAATAATATGGTAATAAGCCAAAAATTTGATTTCAGGAAAGTGCATGAATGCAAACAATATTTCCCAATGATTAGGAACCATGCAGTGAAAAGAGTATAATATCTAAAAATCTATGTTTATTAGAAAATTTGAATAGGATGTCTACCAC
This sequence comes from Lophius piscatorius, assembly GCA_009660295.1. NCBI lineage: Eukaryota > Metazoa > Chordata > Actinopteri > Lophiiformes > Lophiidae > Lophius > Lophius piscatorius. Next base: position 36,333 of record VRLP01000848.1, read on the forward strand.
ACTGGGCACTGACTCTCCACAAAAACTCCTTTAAAGGGAACAGAATAACATATCAAAACATAGACTCCAAAAAATCGCACAATTAAGAATGAATAAGAATACTGCTTGATGCAGTGGCAAAAACAAAACTTTCAAAAAGTCCCATGACTTCTGTAACTTCTCTGTCTCTGTCTCCGTCTCTGTTTCATGACACACAATATCAAGGGGGAAAAAAAAAAATCAATATCTGTATTTTGTAGAATAGTCCTTTGGAGACACAACCAAACCCCGTCCTTTTCTTGCCCCTCTGTAAACGGTTTCAACAATGTCTATCATCTCCTGCTTGTCCTCCATGGTCCAGTTGATCTTGTTATTGTTACCGGTGCCCAAATCAATCATGATGTGTTTATTCCTGAAAAACAGTAATAATAACATGAAGTTTCTACATTATTGTGTTACCCCTGTATTCAAATTCTACATTTACATTTCACCAATAATACATTTCTGTTCACATAATGTTATTTTTCTTGTATATATATTTATTTGTACATTTTTTATTGGGGAGATTTTATTTGTTTAATTGTGACCCTTCACATTTTGTGTGGTCACTTCTGGTTTATTTTCAGTGTACACGTTTCTGCTGAGAGGTGTGCAAGTAGAAACCTGTGCATGTGAAGTTGCTGAAGTGATAAGTCTTTTTTACAGAGAAAAAAAAACACTAGCAGGCCACCATGTTACTTTTCCCTATCTCTTCCATGTGGGATGAATCCAAAGCTACTAGAATTCTATTCTAGCTTGAAGACACTTCAATTCTCTTCCTATAGGGTTCTAAATGCCTGTTGGGGAGTCAGAGATTTAATACATCCAATAAGTGTTGGTACATCGAGAGTCATTGCTAGCTGGCCGTGCGTACCTAGTTTTGGTACCTAGCGTACCTAGTTTTGGTGGGTATGAGTCATCATGAGTTGTTGGGGCTTGAAACGTCTTCAAGCCAAAACAGAAATCCAGTCGCTTTGGATTATACCCACATGGATTAACATGACTTGGATAAATGATTTTCGACACAAATGTGTCCACAACTAATTTAAAAACACAATACAGAGGTCTCTGCAGGAAGGCGTGACAGAACAAACCGGCCACACATGCACTGCATACACAATCACAACAACAATGTAGTAATAAGAGCAGAATTTACATCAACATTTGAAATGGAGACCCAAAGTCTCTTACCTGAAAAAAAACATGACTGTGCAGGGGTCATACAACTCGTACATCTTGTTGAAGTCAGGCACTTCCGTGATGTCCACCAGATAAATGACTGCAAAATTCTTCACCTATCAGGTTGTGAAAAGGCACAATTATATTAATAATCAAAATAATATTCAAAATACATTAACAGTGACCCACTCAATGTTGCATGTAGATCATTAAAAGGAGAAAATAATTACTGGATTAAACAAAAAAGAGCTTCCAGTACTACATATGTAATACACTGTGCTTCTTGGAACACACCTAAACTGATAAAAACATCATGTAAGTCAAACCTTATGTCTTATTATCTCAATTAAATCTCAATTGGTAAGCGCATTTTCTTTCGGAAATAGCTGTTTACATGCAACATTTTCGTTCCGATTAGGCACCTTTCCCAAATCTATTCACATTTAGGCTGTCCATGCAAACCCACATATTGAGTCAAACCAGCTGTCATGAACCTCCAACACCTCGAACCTGGTTAGAAAGCAAAACGGACGCATTTCTTCTGAAGAAACATGATATTTGCCTATCTCATTTGTTGATATAACAGTTTTAGTGCAAACTGCAGACACAGATATTATTACAATTTATACAGTAAACATGTTTTTCAAAAAGGCGAACATTTAGTTTTCCATCAAAGAGCCCTATCTTATTTTCTCGTTTGTATATTACTATTACTATATAATATAATATTATTCGACTAATGAATTAATCAATCAAATAATAATCGATAGAATACTCGATTACTAGAATTATTTATCACTGCCGACCTAATTTCTTTATGCATTGTACAATGAGAATAGAGCAGATTCCGATTCTGATCCCACCTGCCATCTTTAAGCTTCCATTAGGAAATTATCGTTTTACTGTTTTCAATCTTTTACTTTTAGGTTGTATCATGAGGATTCCATTCTATCCAGTAAATACCATTTTTCTTATCATAAAATGTCAGTTTGATTCCAACATACTTAATTCTTTTCCATCATAATAAAGATAAATAAACCTTAACTTCACAAGGCACAATTATGTTAGAAGTAAGGATAAGCTACAATTGGATTGTGTTGCAGGGCTTTGCAGATCATGTGTGGGAAGGTCTGAGTTATATTTTCTAAACTTTCAGGATTAAAATGTAGATTCATCTTCAAGCTTGTTTCTCAAAATGTTTAAAGCAACAACCTTGAAAGTAAAGAACTTTAATTAGTGTGTCTTCATCCTTTCTGACTGGAGGGGAAATTTACTTAACCTCTACAAAAGATACAGAAAGGTGAGGGGAGAAAAAAAAGGAGAGACTGGAGGGAGTAAATACAGTCTCTGTTGAAAGCTGAATACACAAAGAACCTAGGTTTCTGCTGTTGCTCACTGGTTTACAACTACGACCAAATATTCAGGTTTGCAAGACTAACATATGGCAAAATGTTGCTTGGTTTCAGTTTTGACACAAGCTGAATTTGCATTAAAAGGAAAAAGATACTTGATTGTTGAGTCTTTGGATTATAGCAAAGTGGCAGCTACCAGTGAACAGCATCAGCCATTTGATAAAAGTCTGACTGGCCGGTACAGATTTTGTTCGATTCAGTTTTTTCTTTTTTAAAACGATAATTGGTGACATTTAGTACATACAGCGGGCTCATGGCTGGCTCTTCGCTCTCGCAAGCTATAGTGTCTCAGCCAAAGTTAAATTCTTGAAACATGGTGTGGCCATCGGGGTTATTAAGTTTTAAGTGCCTGATTAAGTTTGTTGTCCAGAACCTTTTACGGGGTTGTTCCTTTGCAGCTTATCTTGGCCTTACTGGCTTTACAAATTGCGAGTTTTGCATTTTATTCATTCACAGTAAAAGATGTCCAAGCTGGTGAGATGTTTGTAGTCATGGTAGCTCATGATTGGTGTGTGTGTGTACGTGCAAGGTGAACCATCATGCAGCGCATGCGCGTGTAACCATCACGGAATCGGCCATACTGAGACTGCTCAACCGATCACCGATATCAAAATAATTTATATTGGAGGTGTACCTCTAATATAAATATGTTCAACATGGCAGCCTTCCCTAAACAATTTCTTAGTTGAACTACAATTACTGCATCAATGATGTACTATTATGATATTCAGATACCATGATAGAAAATATGGCCTCATCACCCAGCCTAGAGATCAGGACTTGTACAAGTACATTTTTAATGACAAACTATGATTTAATATGAAGTCTGATGTAGTTTTTTCATGTTTAGCATCTCTTTTAAATTAAAAAATAAATCATTCAAAGTAAGATAGTCTAAAGGGGTTATTATAAACTAAAGGGTTAATGAATATTTAGTAGGATATATTAATATTACAAACGGTATACATCAATTTTGAAATTGATGCCTGGGATGCAAGAAAAATGTGTAAGTGAGTAGCGAAAGTGGTCTAAAGAGAGAGTATTAGAATTGGTGGCAGGGTCATGGGAAACCCAATGGTCATGGAGTGATTGATTACATATGTTGTCCGATTATACAGAAGAAAAGTTCATGCAGGTACTGAAAAGAAAGGTGTCAGAACATGTTGTATTGATGAGCTGTTTTGGCTAAAAAAGGGAACCTACACCATAGTAGGAAAGAGGTTTAATTGTAATGGCTGTTCTGTTTGAAGTGACAAAAACGCTCATCTCTCTTTGCAAAGCTACTTTGCATTTGTCACAATCCACCAACTAGCGATGGTATTGAAAATGTTTCGATACCATGCCCTCTATTATTGGCAACCTTTAAAGGGAACCCCAACTATAAAGATTTAAGGCATCATTAGGCCATAATTGTTATTTTATAATGACACACGGTGTTAAGAAAACATAAAATACTGCCATTACTTTATAAATCCTCAAAGTTTAAGTCATATTTGACCTACGCAGGTCGCCATTACTCTAACAGCGCATTGCATTATGGGTTGATGACGTAGAATGGTTAATGTTGCGCTGAGCTGCTGTAGTTGGTTATTTTATATGTAGCATTGGTAAGAGATAAATCAATATACCACATTGTTCTGCTTTTGAAAGTATTTCTACATCCTATTACCATAGAGGATATCATACAACGATGGTATGATCTATGTGATTACCATGATCGGCTGCTTACAAAAACAACAACAAAGGCTCTCCTTCTCGGTTGCCATAGAAACAAAATTCCTGCACAGACATCAGCGATTATGTCCCACTCTTGCTTCATCACGTCTCTAATCGTCTTCTTGTGTTTGCCGACGTTCAAAATGCCATTCCAACACTTAGATCAATAATTAAGGAATCTACAGAGATTAGATATTTACAAATCAGCCTGGGAGAGGACTTGACTGCAGAGCAACCACACGCACTGAGATGAGAATGGTTCGAATCGCAAAAGACACTTCAAGGATTACGAAAATGGAACTACAGGATGTCAGTTGAATCTTGGATTCAGAAAGTCTCCCTAAAGTTACACCGTAAGACTTTAGAGTTGTGGCCGTTTGATTTATACTCACACTGTACGAATCAAATGTTTGCGGAAGCTCACGATTGGTGTGCTGACACTGTATGGTCAGATCCTCCCGCATCACATGATCGCTCACAGTGTACACCCCGTACGGCTCTCGCAGGCTGTTGTCGCTATGACAATTGTCAATGAAGTTTTGTTTGAAAGCTCCGAGACAGTAAAAGTTTGTTTGACAGAAACTTGACAGAAACTGGCTGTCTTGATAATTTTTTTCCAATCTTCTGTGCCGAAACTTATTTTTTATTAAAAGGTGCTTCCATTTCTGGACTCATAGGTTTCTAAACCGCCATGGCCAGTATCGCTGGTCTAATTTGCAGAAAGACTTTTAGGCAAGCGAGCTACCTTTGACTTTGAAGAGTGTTAACTTTAGAGCATGCAGCACTCTGACAGCTGCGAACCATTCTTATTTTTCCTTGCTGTTCAGTTACTACCAGCCACATACTGCACGTTCTACACCATAACTACCAATTACTTATTATTCCAACGTGTCAGGTCGCCATGGCAACTGAGATTGACATCAGAAGATCGACTCGAGACCCTGGCAAAATTTCTAACAAGCCAAAAAGTCCTTTCGATGGATGGTTGCAGATCTTCTTCAAGTATTCTCAAACCTCATCACATGTAACAGACGAAGATTAAAGGCTGTTATTGAAGCAAAAGGGGCCTACAAAAAATATTAAATGCAGGGTGCCAATAATTGTGGCACACTTTGAGGAAAAAAAAGTGTTATATGTTTAGAATGTAAGTTCTTTGAATGCCCTGCTTGAGTTAGAGGTTAGATTTCTGTTAGTAATTTTAAAGGTCATGGCAATTTGCCAATAATTATGGACGGCACTGTGGGAAGAGAGAGTAGCTAATAGTGCTAATGCACACAACTTTGCTGAGATGGTTTGGACGCACATCTCACCTTCTCGGCGATGCTATAGAGGACTTCGTCCATTTTCATACATGTTGGGTCCCAGTCATGACCGAAACGGATCACGAGAACCCGGTCCTCCTCAGATAGAATGGCTTGGTCGACCTGCCAGCCATTGTGGAGATGCGGTAGCATGTACGACATCTTGATCGTAAACTGTAGGCTCCCAACCTGAAAAAAAGCGCGCTTAACTTTAGCTTTCCATACAGTGAGGTGACGCGAGTTAGATGTGACGTTAATGTCATTCAGAAGTCAACATGTATGCTTTGTTTTATGTTTGAGCAGAAAGATTCAGTTAGCCTACAAGCTAGCTAGTGAGCTCAAAGGGACGTTAGTTTTGGACAGTCCAGAATGGGGAGGAATAAGAACACGAAAGGATAGGGTACATTTTGAATAAGCGCTTACCTTAATATAAAAAATATTTTAATGTGTTAAAATAAACAACCCTGGGAATAAAAAACGCTAATTCTAATGAAATAAACGTTGATATTCCGTTGACTACTGCAACTGTGTATCTTTTTGTTCCATACGTAGGGTTAACGTGCTATGACGTAATAAGAGAGCGACAGTCGAGAAGCGGCGTACTTTCGTCACATGCATGTGATGTATGCATGTAAAGTTTGAGGTAGAATATAATAATAATAATAATAATAATAATACATTTAAGTTATAACGCACTTTACATTTCGATCAAATCTCAAAGTGTCAAAATATGTCAACTTTCATTGTATATTAGGTTTATATGCTGATAAACATTGTGCACTTCTTTATAAACTTACTTCGAAAATAAGATTGTTTTTTTTTCTGTCAAAGCTTAAATTAAGATTTCCAAGACATACACCACTACTGATCCAAAGCACAACAAGAGCTGGTCCCAGTGTGCTTGAATACCATCTAGTGTGGATCAGCGGTGTGTCTAAAGGACAACAAATAAATCATGTGCCGAGAAGAACACCTTACCAAAAAGTAAGGCATGACAGGAGCTCTGTGATTCTTTGGGGCCGCTTTACTTTCTCAGGTGCTTAAAACCTGCAATATTTAGTGTGTAAGATTTCACTAAGTATTAGGAAATCCTATTTCAAAACATTCAAGATTCAAGATTTTTTTAATTTTTTTTTATTGTCATATACACAAAGTAGGAACATAGTTCACACTTGGCAATGAAATTCTTATTTTGCAGTTTCCCTTCAAACAAATAGAAAATACAATATAAAAGAGTAAAAATATATACTAAAACTTAAGAAACTTAAGGTATAAACGTATAAAATATATAAATATGTTCAAAAGAACAAAGTGTATCCACAGTCCGTGCAGATTAGCAGCATTTTGAATATTATGTATAGGCCCTGAGATGATATGGATGTAGTGCAAATGTAAAGAAATGGATTTAGTGCCAATATGAAATATGAAAATATTGCATTGAGCAAGGTGCAAATGTGCGAATATACAGTTCACAGTGTTATTGTTGAGTGTGTGGTGTAGAGTCATTCAGCAGCCTGATGGCTTGTGGATAGAAACTGTTTTTAAGTCTAGTTGTTCTGGCTTTTAGACTCCAGTAGCGTCTGCCAGACGGTAGCAGTGTGAAGAGTGTGTGCTGGGGCTTTGTAGTGTCCGTGGTGATGTTGTGTGCCCTCTTTATGACCCATGTCTTATAGGTGTTCTGAAGTGATGGGAAGGCTGCTCCACAGATGTGTTGTGAAAATTTGATGATGGTGGTGTTGCACTGGGTGGAGACATGGTCATAAGTGAAGAGGAGCAGGAGCGGGAGCGGACTCAGCACACAGCCCTGGGGGGTCCCTGTGCTCACCGTCCTTGGGCCTGATGTCTGGGTTCCAACTCTGACTGTCTGGGGTCTGTCTGTGAGGAAGTCCAGAACCCAGCTGCAGAGGTAGGGTATCAGTCCGAGGGCGAGGAGCTCCTCAGCCAGTCTGGTTGGGAGGACCGCGTTAAATGCCGAGCTCTAGTCAATGAACAGCATTTGTACATATCTGTCCTTGTTCTCCAGATGGGTGAGGGCTGTGTGGATGGCAGCATTGACTGCGTCGTCAATGGACCGGTTCTGACGGTACGCAAACTGTAGGGGTTTGAGAGTGTCCGGGACGGTCTTGCCATCTGTGAGCTGAAGCTGAAGCTTGGACATCATTGGACATTTCAAATGACAATGAATATTCTGGAACATGGCCGACACAGTAATCTTATTTGAGTCCCCAAGACAATCCTTGGCTGGATTTGAAGAAAGTATTTCGGCATGTAGTACCAGAATATTATACAGGTAGTTGGCCCTGTGGAATGGGCTATGGTTCCATAGTGGCTGCTGGCTCTGGATTATATTCATTAAGGGTTTTAGTTTGAGAAGTGTGTACACTTGTCATTAAAGAGTTGTATCATGATCGGTCTGCAGTAGTAGGTATGCCACTTTTTGTTTGACATTGGGAAAAATCTGGCGCGTTGAGCCTCTAAAACTGCTGTCTTTAGTTTATTGCAAACAGCTGATGAATATTATATTTTGTATTTATATATGTAAGTGTGTATATTTTTGGTAGAAGTATTGAATAGTGAACTAGAAAAAGCTCTGCCAAGGGACAAAACCCACCTCTGAACCTACTTTGTTTCTTCCTTTCTTATTCTCTTTATGTGTTCAGCAGGTTTTTTGAGCGAGGACATTATTTAAGAAAAAGTAATTTCATGTTAATCTCTAGAATAAAACATCAAAGGAACAAGGTACATACAGATTCCTCCATTAAAATTGAATGATCTGTATGATCTGTGCCAGAACCTCCCACTGCATAAAAAGTCCATACAAATCCGTTCAATGGTTTTTTTTAGTAATGTTGCTAACAGACAAGACAGACAGACAGACGCGGGTGAAACAATGACCGGCTCCTTTAGTGGAAGTAATAAAAAATGACAATTATGATGAAGCATTTAAGTTACAGGAAACCTCATAAAATGTTAAGACAGAAAAGTAAACTGATGCGTCCCTCTAAACCAAATAGATTTTGTGACTTTGTTACTAACTCGTAATGAAGTCTTGAATACTTAAAAAGCACAATATATATATATATATATATATATTTATACACACACATATTTATTAATGTATATATATAAAATATATGATATATAACACTTTTGTTGCCCCATTTCTTCCCTACATCTACATTTAGACAGAAAATGAACCACTAATATCCACTAGATAAAGTTAATAAAATATTCTACTGTCAATATTTAAATAATGTACAAGACATAACATTTATTGTGCAATTCATTACAGTACAAATATAAAGGACAATGAACAAAGTTTCAAAGGTAATAAGAAATTTTCCAGTCTATGACATAGCAGCATATTATGGCACTCTTTAGAGAGAGCATGAATCATCGTCAGATGTGTCTTAATTTATCTAGAACTCCACAACAAAACTCCACAATCATTTCACTGTGCTTCTGAATGGTGATTAATAAAGTCAGACTAGTTCACATAAGAATATTTGGTTAAGGACACGTGATTGCTTACAAACAACAAAAGCCAAATTTGCAATAAAAATTAAGTTTTTCCTACCTACCATCAACACTGTAATCATCCCTTAAAGCTGATAACATTTTCTATGGTTTTTTTACGTTGCACAACCTTAAGTTTTTCTGAATCTAAAACTCTGCTGAATAGCCCCCCAAAATATCATACAAGTCCCCCTCTGTTTATCAAAACAGTTCTGTTGGAATCAAAGTTTGTATGAACTCACAGGGGGCAAAAAGGATCATTCACATATTTTTCTGGAGACTAAAGACTCCACCAGTGGTTCAATGAGTATCCCACGATGTCCAGAGGAATAAATCCATAATCCATCGGTATTCCAAAGGCAATACGAAAAATCTTGTATTCAATAATGTCTTACAATCCCTGAGAGGCACTGATGCTCTGCTGGAACAGCCAGTGTTGGGAAGAGGTACAGGCTGAGTAGACTGAAACTCCTAATCCACGGGGTGCTCCGGACACGAGCGATTCACCTCAAACCACTCGTCTATACACCTGAAAGAGGAAGAGGAGTGTTTATCAGCAACATATTTTTCATACTAAAATGAGACAATGACATCATTGAACATTAACAGTGACTAAAAACGGATTCGAAATCTGTGTTTATTTTAAATCACAAAAAAGAAGAGGCATAAAATGATACTTTTTTTTTCTAAATTCCGATGCACATTTTCTATTCATTGGATGGTGGACATCTAGCGAACTGTCCTGCACTGGCTGAGGTGGGATCCCAGACCCTGTGGTCAGAGGCACCATTGGATGCTCCGACATAATGGTAGAACATTAGAGTGTAAGAAAAGACTCAAAAGATGTCGAACCAAGGCTGGGTAGGGAGAGACTATTGGAAATTCTAGTGGGGGCTGACAGTGGTCCTGATGTGCCATTTAGTCATCCGAGTTGGGTATGGGGGGAAAGTCAATGGAGGCATCTAGAGGCTGGCCCTGTGCAATTTCCTTAAGGATGGCTGGCACTCAGAGTCACACAGTGTTCTGGCAATGATTAGAAGATTTAAGGCCAAAACAATGTCAGCCTATTCTCAAACTTTATATGGGAGAGAAGCTCGGCTGGCTGGCTTAGAGCCGGGTGTGGTTCGAAATCAACGTACAAATCACAACATGTTCCGTGTCTGAATAAATTCCTTAAATTGAGATCACCAGAGCAGAGACTTTCTGCAAAGCTGCTTTCTCAATCATTCTGACTGTTTTTCGTCAGAGGATGATGGGATCTGATGTGAAATATGAATAATAGACCAAAATTATTAGTTTTGGCTTAACTGAAATATTAATAATAACCTGATGTCAAAAGACTAAACTGTCAACACTTTTCATTGAATAAAACTAGACTTCAGGTTTCTAAAATAAAATTAAAACAAACAGTGTCAAGATGACTAAATATGATAACAACTAATGAGGACACAGAAGAAAGACTGAGTCTAAATTTAGAAATATGTAATAAAAAGGTGCCAGTCTTCTCACTGACTCAACAAAAACACAGAGAAAATGACTGCATTTCTAACAATCCAGCCATCAGAAACAGTATCAGGGCTTCTATATCTTTAACAATGCCTCTCAGGTTTTCTTACTACAATCTGTTTGATCATATGAGTGTGTTGGTTACCCTTTATGGTAGATGCAGAGGCAGGGCAACCTGGCGATGGTGTCTCCCTGCTCCAGCTCTTCTAAACAGATTGCACATTCCCCAGAGTCTCTGGACAGGATGTCCTCTGAGAAAGACAAGACAGACCGAGACAAACTGATAAGAGCTGCTGTGCACATGGAATAATTTCTCAGATTCAGCTCTGTTACTGAATCCCAGCATAACAGTCTGTTTAACCTTTGGAGCCTGATTAACTATCATCTGTAGCTTCCCACAGCGGGTTCCCGGCAAAAACATGAATCATTTATTTTCTCAATAATTCCACCACAAGTATCATAAGGACAGGATGTAGGACACCTTGTGTACCTGGGACTACACTGCTACAACTGCTCTACAGTGTCCAAATATGAAGCCTTTGGTGGGGCTGGGTTAGGTTTTGTGGAAGCCAATATCACCATTTATTCCCCTTTTATGTGTGCAATAATTGAATAATTAATTCCAATAACCAGGAGAAATTTGGGCATCTGATGATGAACCTGAGACCGGATTTCATTCTTTTGATGTCAGTGTTTACCGGCAAAGTTAGTTATGACATGCCGTAGTGTCAACACCCGAGGCAAGTATTAACTAGGGTAGATCCTAGGCTTCCATGTTCAAATAATAAAACGAGTGCAGGAGAGATAAAGTAGAATATCCCAAATTTAGTTGGGATGACATAGATGATTTTACAGACACGTTTTCATAAACTGAGATGAGTCGTGACGTCTACGAGCTATGGGTGTGTCCCAGATGGAGAACGTGCGAGCAAATATCCACATGCGCTTGAGTACTAAGATGAAAAACCATTAAGCAGCTATTCAAGATGTGGAGTAAGTCTCTACTTGCAGGAGGTTTGCAGTGACAACAGTGTGCTAACAGAAAGCATGTGTTTGACATTCATGTGTATGTGCATGCAGGTCTGTGTGCACCAGACAGGTGTTAACACACAGTTATTCTGTGGCTTTGCAAATGTGCAGCTGCCTCACATAGCTCCATTCGCTTTTATCCTTTGATGTTTCCCTACATTAAGTCTGCTACAGGTGCATGTTTGTGATCAGGATGTCTTAGTTTGTCTAAAATAATTCCATGTTAGATTTGTGAGACTTTTTGAGGCTATGTACATTTGGCCAATCGAATAAGTAATTTTTGAGGTAGTTGTAGTTAAGTTAATCCATTTTATGCCACTGTATATCATACTTCCACTTTTTTTTTTTTTAAAGGGGAAATACTGTATCGTCTACTACATTACATCCATTTTAAACACCAATTTTTATCTTCCAAAGGTAGATGTCAACACAAGTTTAACAACACAAATGCACAGCATAGAGAATAAGAGAAGTGTTTTGGCACCGTCACATTTATATTTAGACTCCAGTGCCTGTGTCAAGTCTGTCAAAGTTCAGCGAATTTGTACTGGGTCCGAATTTTTTGTATTTAGTGTAGTTTCGACCGCTACAGTTGTGCTACAAATTTGACAAATAGCCTCATCCAAGAAATTGCGTTCTATTTTATCCGTTGGCTTCAAACCAAAACGTACCCATAGGGGTGTGGTGTGTCATCCAATATTGTTCAAGACAAAAGCTTGTTGAAAAGTTAAGCCCTTCAGAGATAAACAGTTGTGCGAAAGGATTATGTAATTTTCCATTCATTTCAGAACAAGGGCGATGAGATTCATAAACAGCAACACAAAAACGGTGAAAACGATGTTGGAAATGGCTTAATTCAGGTTCTTCCTGTTAGTTAAGATTCCCTGTTGTTTTTTAATGTTTTGTATGTCTTGTTTCTTCTAATGGTTTCAACATTTATCCTTCCTCTCCTTTCCGATCCCCTGCTCCTCCTCTGTCAATGCCCTGACCGTCATCAGCGGTGTCCCGCTAACTCCATCTCCTATTGTATTAAGCTCGTCTTCCACTAACCTCATCATCAAGTTTGTGGTTGTACCTTCCAACATTTCCCTAATGAGTCTAATCCTGTTTCTAGTCATCTGCTAACCTGCCTGCCTTTCGTCTACTGCCCTTGTCATTACAGATTTCAGATCTGTTTGAAGTTTTTTTTAATTTAAAGCTTCTTGGTCAAGATCTTTATTCTTAAACCTTGGATAAGTTGGAAGTTCAACACAGGAAAATTTAAAACACACTCACATTCACATCTACGGGGAATTCAGTCACTAGTTCACATATACTGCATGTTTTTTGTCATACAAACACGGGGAGAGCATCCAAACCCCACACAGATCCAGACTAATAACATAATAACATTTAGGGGTACTTGTATGGGGCAAACTTCCTTCAAAGAAGCAAATATACTCATGAACGCACAGCTTGATCCTGGTCAGGCTAAAATATAATCACCTATTCTCCATCCTGGGGGGCACTTCTCTACAGAGTTTCCTACACTGTAATTACAATTTAATTCACTTTAGCCCTTTCTGCTAAAGTGAGTTTGGTTGTGTTCAGAGTCCTTCAAAGATAAACTTGCCCAACAGGGGTCAGGACCCCAACAAGGGTTCTTAAGATAAATATGAGTGGTCACAATAAGTTTACATGGATAAAAATAGAAAAACGTTCTATAGTATTTTCTGCTATATTTCAAGCTTTCAGTCGAAACAGCGGGCGGTGTAGTTGAAATGAAATAATTTAAATTAAGTCAATTAAGTCAAAGATCATTCTTTTTTATTATTTTGGACAACTTATAATAACTAATTTGCACATACCTCAGAAAAAAAATTTTTTTGTGAATACATTGGATTTTTCATTTTTGCGTTATTTTAAGTGTGTGCGACACGTAGCTATGTTGTGTTTGTTTTTTGAGTTGCCGCACACTGCATGTATTATGATCTTTTATTTTACTGCTTTAAGTAAAGTTCGTCTCATTGTATGTAAAGCACTTTATAACATAACGTTAGAAAGTTGCTGCACATATAATATTTTTTCCGAATTTGAGGCTTTCCATTGTGTGATGAGTTTGCAAGTTCTTTAAGCCGTCAAAAGACGGAAAGGTTGGGAATCAACTGTAACACAATGACATATTGGAATACTTTCAGACTGTGGTATATTCGTGGTGCATGTCACACATTGTCTTTTTTCCGTTTCACATCCAAATACATGTTTATTTAAAGTGTCTTACTGTTGTAGGTGAGGCGTGTTTTGCTGAAACACATGAACAGGTGCTTCTCTATTTCATCCGAGGCCATAAACTTGGCGCAAACAGGACAATGGAAGCCTGGGGGAAAACATAAACAAGAACATGATCATGGGATTTAATGACATCTATATGATAGTTGATGTATGCAAAGAAGAGGGGGTGGGACAGAAAACATTTGCATGAATGTAGTCTTATATAACCCCATATTACCAAACCCATGCATGCAATTATTGCTATTTGTCTGCTGACCACAATCAGCACATCTAATTTCAATCATAACCACAAATGTCCTCTAATACACATTACAAGTCATTTATTAATTTATAATAAAACCACCAAACAAACATCCTCCTGACCCTGCGCGTCTTCTCAGCTGTACTGAGATCAAATAATTGAAGCTCCTGTTTAACTGTCACGTCAGACAAGAAAAGGACAGTAAACACATCGCATATGCAGGCAGTAATTATCAGCAAGTGTGCAGTGGATCCCATATCGTGTTTTGTTTTTGCAAGAGGAGGTGAAAAAATAGGACACGCCTGTGGAGTCACCATTGTGTGAATCTCATTTGCAAAAGGTTTCTGTTGTGGTTAATAATGATCGGACCTCCTTATCAGGAAAATTACCATTGCTGGTGATTAAAGTGAGGGGAGACTTCCTGAACTTTATTTTTTATTGACCACGGTATGAAGGATGAGGAAATAGCAACATCTGTCACTTACAAGAACAGCAATTTACATACTGAGAATACTGGAGCTCGTTTATGACCTTTACTTTTCCAGGAACATGGCACGTCAGATTCCTGACTGTTGCACCGTGGTCTGTAAGCTACTAACCAGTAGATTACCAGCAATAGCAGCATGATCAACTCAAGAAGACTGTGCGCATGTGAATGTGTTTGCTTGTGTGTGTCAGGCAATTTGTAACCAGCAGGAAGCTCTTATCTGCTGACCTACATTATGCACCCTTCCCTCTCCGCCTGAGAGAAAAACAAGCCAGTTTTGCAAGACAGAGCTGAGACAAAGCAAGCCAGATGGCAGTAGAGTACAGAAGAGCCACCTGTGGCTACAAGACAAGCGCAAAAGAGCTGAACAAAGGCTTCAGTCACTGCTATTACCATGTGCCAGGTATCACATCTGAAGTGGAAAAATACTAAGCAATTTCGATAGTAAAGCCATGATACTGTGTAGTGTCATAAACATGTAGTTTCTTACTGTGCATGAACTAGAATGTGGACCGAACTTAATGTAAGTGCAGTCTAAAGCTAGAAATAATAAAAGTGTGTCACATAAGATTGAAACATTTTCAGTAGATTCAAGACATAAATATAACCAGGCTATAAATGTTAGGAATTGTTCATTACTCAGTGATGACGCATCATTGTGCATTATTTCATAATGACAAACATATACAATTGCAGTGGAGGTTCGAAAAATTCGGATCCATGATCAGGATCACTTTTTTTCTTTGTTGTGAATTTGGAGAAAGCCATGCAGTCTTACCTCCGAGCAGGTGAGGGGACAGTTGAGCCGGCAGGGAGCCTATGAGCAGTCTGTGGCCCTCAGGAGGTAGATCCCCCTCATCGTGGGCGCCCGTGCCATCGAGGCTCTGATTGAGGACGTGTGACCCTGACCTGCCACCGGCCGGTATACTGATCCCCGAGCCAGCCGGCCCTCCGCTCGTGTACCGAATTCGGGGCCCTTCCGGTCCATTGGTGTACCTAAACCCCGCGATCCGTTCCCCTCCGCCAGAGTCTCCAGACGGGACATCGGAGCTGGAATAAGCCCGAGTTCTGCCATCAAACACTGGGCTGCTCTGTTTGCCCCCCATGCTTCTTCAGGCTTTAAGTTTTTAATGCGTGTTTTACGTTTTTAGCCCAGACGCATGTTTACTGGGAGTCCCGGAGAAGGGGACACACCGGAGAAGAGCCGAACCCAAACACAGCAACAACGGACAACATCTCACGGCCGCATGGGACGCTTGTGCGTTAAATGCGCACTCACTAACGCATAACTTAATTTCCAGATGGTCTTTTTTTTTTCTTGAACGAGCCCTTCCCTTTTTTCCAACAAAAATAAAAAAATAAAAAGTTGAGATCACTTCAGTTTAAAGTCTTTGGTTTCTTAATTTCTTACCAGTGCTTTGACGCGAATGTTGACCCACAGCCCATCTGTTATAAACGTGTTATTGTGCTCGACTGTTGTTCTCTGCAAAGAAAAATAAAAACAGGGTTTGTACTCCTCCCCCCCCGACAAGCAGTTGCGTCAAAATACCCGTGCTTTACCAAAATAAGACGACCGCCCCTTCAAAGTAAAGGTGGTAAACTCCTTTAACCTGTACTGTTTGATACGAAAGTGCTCGAGTGTAAAAAACCTGCCAATGGTTAAGAAAAGATAATAATAATAATAATAATAATACATTTAATTTATAATGCACTTTACATTTGGATCAAATCTCAAAGTGCTACAAAGCAAAAGCAGATAAAAGCATCAATAAAAAATAAAATAATAACTATATAAAAGCCTTACCAAAAACCAACAATGTTAATTAATAGACAGACAGACAGACAGACAGATAGATAGACAGACAGATATCTGTCTGTCTGATATCTATCTATCTGACATTATTATTCTAATTATATTAGAATAATTATTATATTATTCTAATATAATAAAGAATATAATACATAATTCTACTTATGTACATTACAACAAACGAATAAGGGTGATTTAATAATTTATTCCTTATATAATTATTAAAATTAATTAATAATAGTCTTACTCAAGCGATAGACTGGAGTATGTTCGTGAGAAAATTAAATTACACTGTAAAAAGAGAATTGTTTGATAAACCCAAATCAAATTAAGTATTTTCAAACCTAAATTAATACATTTAAATACTTTAATAATACTTTAATTCATAATTTAGATAAGAAGTTGAAGTAACTTCTTAAAGTTAATCAAAAAATATATATATTTTTACAGTGTTTTATTAGAAGTGAAATTAGTGATATTCTAGCTTTGGAAACTTTTCAAATCTCTTTTTGATTATTTATTTATTTTTTTTTGGTTTTACCTTTTTTCTCAGAGAATGCAAGCCTCTCAAAATAATCTGTTTCGGAATATGTGGTACAATCCCTTGTTTGAACATACTCATATTAGAGTGGATGGTGGAATAAGGGTGCCCTAATTATAGTCATAAAAATGTGACAAAAACTATAACTCAATTCAAAAAAATTACCGTCTATGATTGTTTACACCATCTCTAAATCATTCATCTCTTACATCGATATAAAGCAATGTTGGACTGTTGTGTTATTAAAAATACGGTGGCAAAACACAAAACTTAATGGTATGTTGGTTGGGTTTTGTTTTTGTGTTTGTTTGTTTGTTTGTTTTTTTGCAATTGCATATGTCACAGTTGGGAGATTTGGTTCATTCATGTTAAATTAATATAAAAAACAGGTATGTTTGATCTTGTTTCTGTTGAAACTAAGGTATGTTCTTGATGAATAACGTAATCAATCCATCCTTTTTGTATAATTACTTATCCTGTGTAGGGCTGCAGTGGTCTGGAGCCTATACCAGCTCACATTGAGTGAAAGGGTATACCCTTTCACCCTGGACTAGTAACCTGTGGCAACAGGGCATATATAGAGACAAACACCAATTCAAACTCACATTGTCACCCAAGGGCAATTTAGATTCACAAATTCACCTGTAGTGCATGTTTTGGGATTGTGGGAGGAAGCCGGAGGAAACCCATACAATCATGAAGAGAACATGCAAACTCAACACGGAAAGATGTCAGAAGGATTTGAACCAAGAACCTCCTTTCTGTGAAGGAGGTTCTCAACTGTAAGAGAGAGTAGTGTACATATCAACACATATCAGCAGAATAAATTTTATTTTATTTTTTTAAAAGGTATAGTGTATTCCAGACTAATTTGCACATTTTAGACAAAAGTGAACATGAGATCCAAAAAAAGTCTTCTTTGTTTGAAATATACCCATGATCTTAAATTCAAATTATTCACAAGTTTGAACCCACTGACTTAAGTAACAAAAGCGCCACAGCCTCAAAGATCCACTGCCAGACTTCACAGTGGGTATGACGTGCTTTTCTCCATGGCTTTCTTTCTTGCTCGACCACACCCATGTTTAATGATTGTTGCCAAAAAAGCTCTTCTTTTGTATCATTTGACCTATGACAGTAACCATGAAAGTCCCAGTGGTGTTTGGCTTCAGGTGCTTTAGCTTGTGTGTGGATGACAGCAGAGGCTTTTTTTCTTGCTAACCTTCCAAACAGCTTGCATTGGTGTGTGTGCCATCTGATGGTGGTTAGGAAGACTTTCTGACCACAAGATTCAACTGAACTTTGCAAATATCTAGCTGCATCCTTGGATGGCCTTTTACTAGTTGATCCGTTCTCCCATTAGTATGTGGGGTTTTTGTTCGGCAGACAAGTCCTCTTCAAGGCCGATATTTAACATCTCCGGTCTCTTTAAACATCTTAATTACTGATCTAACTGTTGAAACTGACATTTTTTAACTGTTGAGAGATTTTCTTACATTGCCAGATTTGTGCAGCTCTACAGCTTTGTGCATCATTGCTTTGTTCTCGGTTCTTTCCATTTGTGAAGAACGTGAAAGAGTTAGAATTAGACCCGTGTCATCTAATATTAACGACCCAGTAAAATAGGAAGTCGAGGTTCACAACTTAAGGCGGCTGTGGCTCAGTGGGTAGAGCGGCCCACTGAGCCACAGTCTCCCAAACGTAAGATCAGAAGGAAGCCGTTTCAAATCCCACCAGGGTCTACTTGTCATAGGGTCCATGAGCAAGACCCTGAAACCCTAGCTCCCCCTGGTGCTTCACAGGTGCCGCCCACTGCTACCTCAGGGATGGGTAAAATGCAGAGAAATAAGTTCACTATGTTTGACTGTGTATGATTGTATGTGATCAGTAAAGGATTCTTTAAGAAGTCCTACACAACCAGGTGAACCTTGAAATATAAAATAAAACTCAAAATCTGCTTCAGTTACCTTCTAATCAAAAGATTTCCTAGGGGAGGCAATAATTGGGGAACATGAGTTTAGAATGTAAAGTTTTTTTGCCGTTATATATTGTTGCTTGAATAAATCCTTAGATTTTTTTGTGAATAACTTGAATTAAAGGTCATAGAGGACATTGTAATATTAATACCAATGTCATAGTGGTACTTTACCATTAATTATACCAATGTATTTATTGAAATGTGTGGCATTTTCTTGATTTAAGAGTTTTATACAAATCTGAATTTTATGTCCTTTAATTGGTTTATACTATGATTTTTTTTATAAAAATGTTTTGCAGTGTTTCTACTTTTGGGAAATTAAATAGAAACCCACCATTGAATACCCCTTTTATAAACAGCTTTTGCAGTGAAGGTCTGTAGCCAGCTTCCTGTCTGTACTCCAGCTTGATCAGCACTCAGTGGACGCCTCAGGAGGCTGGTGAGGTCAACAATCCTTACACCAGGGGCCTTTTGGCTCAGCAGTCCCCTCTCTGTGATATGAAAAGCAGTCTATGTTAGAGACACCTTGTGTTTGATAATGTCAGGCCATCCAGAGAGAAAAGACACGTGGGACGCTCCGCTCTGCTCACAAGGTTTATTGAACAGTTCCACCGACAACAGAAAATACAATGCATGAGAAACATCCAAATAGGCAATAAAAAGACAAAACATTTACAAGCTCAAGGAAGGGGTAGCCTTTAAAACAGTCTATCATGTGGATTCAGTGGTTGTTGCCGATGGTAGCCTGAAGCATTGCAGTGCGCTGGATGTGACAACACGCTGTGAGACTAGAGATAATAAGTAGGCGAAGAGTGACTGTCCCCTCCCGGTCTCAAAAGAACTGCATAAACTCAAAAATGACACACAGAAACATACTTTGGGTTGCTGTAGTGGGTGCCTAATTAGGTTGGGGCAAACAGGAACCCCACAAGAAGGAAGACTGATGGACAGAACTGGGCCATCATGTGACAATGAGACACCCAGACCAGAGGGGGCTTAAGCTGCAGCATGGGCCTTTGTTGTTATGCTCATAAGACAGTTATATTGATTAAAATGACTTGAAACCATTTGAGGTGGGCTGCATAGAAGCGCACCTCCAGTTGTGATTCGTCCTGTTGTGGACCAGCGTACTCTAATTCCCATATGAGAGTAGATTTGTGAAAAGTTTTGGAGTGATATCCGACAGAACCATTATTTTGGGGGCTACCTAATAGCTTGAGAGCTGCCCCATCTGAATCGACACCATTACGGTTTCGCCTCACATCTCCTTGACCTCCTTGAAGTGGAGAACAGCACTGATTTCCTCTCCTTCCTCCCCTCTCTCTATCTGCGTCAAACCAGATGACTCACACAGCCACTAACCGTCAGTTTTCACCACTTTATTGTTCATCTAGCTGTTCTGTATCAACAGACTGGCAGAGAAAGTAGGTTATCTGTCCCATTCATCTCCAAACCCATGGGGAAGACATGTGTATTGCGGTAACAGGTGACTGTATTTCTGCGTAACAGGCTGAGGCTGATGTAATACTGCTTTTCCGTGGAACTTTAACCAACCAAACACTGAATGATTATCACAATGGCATTTGACATGGCCTGGGCTCACGTAGCTGCAATTGCTGTAAGAGTATCTAGGGAAGGGGGTCTACAAAGTGCAACAGAGTGCACGCTTTGAGAAGCAAAGCCACTCAGACATTCAAGAACATGGAGGTGCATTTTTAGCAAGATGACTGTAAGCGTGTGTGTCTGGATAAGAGTGTGTTGTTAAGTGTTGTGGGGGGGGGGGGGTAAGTTGAGGTCCAGCGGTACAGAGCAACTCTATCCCAACTGCAGGCATTAATCGTGGTGCCCGGCCGTCACTGCTGGCTGACGCCCATCTGCTGGTGGTCGGGCCCTGGTTCTCCCTCCATGTCGGCATGGTAATGCTCAAAGCTGTCGTCTTCTAAGTCCGGGAGACCCAGAAGCTGAGCGGGGTAGAAGGACAAGGCCATGTTAAGATTAGATTTATCAGCAAACAAGCCATCAGTAGCAGGTACATGTAATGGCCTCTGTTGATTTATGGGATGATCTTGTCAGTTGTACATGCCGTACATCCAGTACTGAGAGTAATTAAGTACAAGTACAGAACAGGTGCTCATGTGCTGTGCTAATACACAATTCTAAATACATAATACCTGATATACCAAATACCTGAATATGTAATACCTGAGTAATTACAGTTTAGGCCAATTTTATTTTTACTGCCTTTCACTATCCTTGTATTTACCAGCAGTAAAATTAAAACAATTTATACCACAGTTATAATCCAACAAGCATGGAATACTTAGGAGCCCCAGTCAAAGCAGTATGTAACTGAAGGCAGCCAGCAAGATGATATTTAAATTGTTACTATTCATTGCTAATTGCAATTTTCAAATTTTGGAAAAATATTTAAATGAAATACTGAAGAATCTAAATAATATCTATTCTACAGTATCTGGAAAATGTGTAAATACATTTTTGTTCAAAACAAAAAAGAAAGAATTTCTGAGAAGCCTTAATCTGAGACAGATCTCACTAACAGAAAAGTTCAACTTGTAACCATGGAAAAAGATAAAATACAAACAATAAAAGGTTGTAAGTTAAATTCACCACTTCAGCTTTTGGTTGTAGAGAGTGGTTTTGAAAATAATTCAATAGTGTTTGAGGTACGCTCCAGAAATAAAACTCTAACCCCCTGAATCAGCCTACTGAATGTCCAAATTGTAACAATTGTAAATGGAAAAAAATAAAAACATCCCGCTAAATAGCCAAAGACACTTCTTTAGAACCAATTCATCTGGACCCAATTTTGATGAAATCGGACCATTGCCTGAGAATTTATGGCCCAAAAACCTTTCGCCTAGTGTAAAAAATAAATGACAGAATGACTCCGGTAAGCTCTGTGTGGGGATAAAATTAGAAAATGATCCATGAAACAGCTTTTGAGTTATCGCTTTAACACACAGTATCTGTGTCAGCGATGACAGTTCCATGATATCCCCCACTTTTAGGGGATATAATCAAATGTGAACTTATGTCCAAAAGACAGTGTTAAAAAAAGCTCCCCCTCGTGAGTAAAATATGAATTATTACAGTAAAGTATTTGATATATATATATATACACAAGACAGATCTCCTCCAGTCGATTAATATGCAACAAATTTGGAAGACACGACCAACAGTTGAGATTTATGGCCTGAAAAATGTGGGAGATAAAGCTCCCCCTAGTGTTGGAAATATTATCTAATAACTGACCTTTCCAAAAATGAATCCACTTCTTCCTCGCACTAACGTCTATGTGGGTATAAGATCTGAAAGTGATCCACGAAACAGTTTTTGAGTTATTGCTTTAGCAAAAAGGGTCTCCGGCAGCAATGACAATTCAATAATATCCCCAACTTTTTGGAATATAAGAAGAATGAAAGTTTTCTCTCTCTGAATCGCTTTGTCTAAAGTAAATACAATATTCATAGTTAGGCTTTTGTTAGTGTATAAGACGCTGAAAATAGGAACGGCTGGCTTAGCTGTCGATGTAACCTCAATGTAGAACAAATACTAATATTTGTTACCTTGAGTCGAAAGCTTTGACCTGTAGTTTTACAGAGTATAAACTTTGGCTGTTGAAGGCTACTGTAGATTCTTGGAAAGGGAGGGATGAGCTGAGGTTTAAGGTTCAAGGTGTCTGGGAATAGATCCCAATTTCTGGGATACTTTATGGATAAATGAATGGAATGGAATGTTCAAGATTTATTAGTAAGAATTCATAAAAGGCCTTTTTATTCCGTTCTGCTTTTGGATCACTTGTAAATAAGCGAGGCAAAATTAAAATGTTCTTTTTCTGGTGTATTCTGGAGTTGGCCCTGTTTTGTGAAAGCAGAAGGTAATCAGATATGTGACGACGCGGCAGGCAGGAGATGTGCTGTGGGTGGAGCAGTGTATTAATATTAATAGTGTGACTCCCAATGGTTTCCTTACAGGCCTGAAGGATGTGAAGACCTTCTCCAGCACCTCCAGCAGAGTCTTCTTCCCACACGAGGAGATATAGTCCTGGGCCAGCTGTAGGAACGGAAGGCAGTCCTCGCTCTCGCTCCAGACATGCTGCAGACACAGATACAAAAAGATTGAACAAACACTCCTGCAGTCAAATGGGTTTAACACTCTATGACAGGTGTTACACTGTAATACTGCACTACTTCCACCAAACGTGGATTCTAGTGTAGAGGCTGGGTTTTGACCTGCAACGTGAGAGAATAAGTAGAGCTGGGTCAGCAGCAGAACAGTGGAGGAGAAAGTAGAACAAAGCAGTTAAACCAGTTAGAGAGACATTTCTTCAGGGATATGCTGCAAACAAAGGGAGGAAAATAACAACAACACAGGGAGATACAGCAAGCCCAGAACATTAGGAATAAAAATAACAGAAATTCTGGACAAATAGAGCCTGATCAGAATCTTGAAGAACTTTACGCTGGATTATGATGAACCATTTAGCATAAATTCCCTCCTTTTCCTTAACTTAAAGCAAAAGTGGTGCATTGCGCTCAGCTGCCCCTAAGACATTCATTAAAGTATCTTAATTATGTTAAAAATCCATTAAAAATTCAAATAAGGGGTTACATTAAATATCACATCAATTATTATTGAAAATATTGTCATCAAATATTCATTGTAGGAGCAGAATAATATTGACTAAATATTGTTGACTTTTCTAATGTAAAATACTTGTAAAAAGACTTGTCAGCTTGTTTTATCAAATAGTCAATGTAGGAACAGAGAAAAAGAAAATGTCCGACACTCAAATTATGTTAATCTTGAAGTTCCCTATAAATTCCATTCACGGACTTTCCATAACTGTTCATTTGAATTAAAGAAAAAAAAGAGGCATGATAAACCATGGAGGGGTCACAAGTTAACCAACCATTATTCACCGTCCCACTCACACCTGTGTGCCACTCTTGACTCACTTCATGCACTTTTGTTCCTTTTGACCTAGCCATTGCCTAAAATGTTTGGGTCCATCAGAGAAGAACCATCTCAGGGGTGTACTGAGCAGGAATGTGTGGCATGTAATCAGGATTGTTCATTATTTGGTGTGCCTTATACTCGAGCCAAAACAACCTTATTCTAAGCACAGGGCGTGAGAGTTGTTATGGGTACAGTCTGTAACTCGACCCATCAAGTCAGTAATTTGGGTCTGAAATGCTGTGATTACGGCCAGTAGAATAATAGACATAAGTGGCCAATAAAATATTATTTATAAAGAGAAGATGTAATGGCTTAGCTCTGAACTCTAAGATAAACACCTCAGATAGCTGAAGATTATTGGAGCAGTTCCTCCTCGCTTACTGTCAGTGTTGGTAAATTGGAGTCGAAAGGCCGCGCTGTTAGGTTATGTATTACCTAATGCTTTGGGTGGGGATGGTTGCCTGGCAGAGTGAGCAGGAAGACCTTTGGAAAACAAGACTAGATGAAAATCCAAATGAACAGTATGTCTGGGCTGTGAATGGTCTGTGTGCAAAAATGTGGTCAATTTGTTCCAGGGTTCAGTGACTAGAAAGTGAATTCATGGATATTAAAGTGCACAGAAGTAGCAGATCACAGATATGGTTACATCACGTTTCAGATAAAAGGTTTATATAGGGAAATGCTTTGCACTCATATCTTTGAATGTGTGGAAAGAAAAAGAAGATTATCTAACTGTTGTAATCGTTTTTTTCGGTCTCTATCCACTGAGGTCTGGTTCTTTTTTCTCTTTCACAAATATCAGCCTTTCAGCCAACAATTGTTTACACCGATTCACGTTTCAAAACCCTTGACCAAATCTGAAAGTGATAAAAAAAAAAAACGTTTATATAGTCGTCACACAAGACAAGGTGAGCTGAATCCACTTGACAACAACTCCACCTATCAGGCTCCAGGTATGAAGCCTGCTCACGGGATCGTCAAACTCCTCCTCCTCCTCCTCCTCACACATAATTTATATTAAAAAGTTAATTCCAAACCAAACATTCCAAAAACAAAAATACAAAGAAGAGATCTGTGGTCACTTTGGTGAGGTCACTCTGACCTGACAATGATTCCTTCACTTCCACGTACTTTATTAACATGCTGAAGTCATATCAGCCGGGCTTAATCTTAGACTAGAGGGTTACATTTAGTCACAATTTTGAGTATCCAAAGGTAAGTTAAAAGGTAAAAACATGAAGTTTCAGTCAATTACATCCACTTACTTTGGTCTCGTCAATCTAACGTGCTAAAGCTATACGTCCTTCTTAAAGCATGATAGAAAATGGAGAATAAGGAATTTATTTCTTCAATTCGTCTTGTACTGTGCATAACGACATGGGGAAAAATGACTTTGTTTGGCAAGAATTATTAAAACTACCATTTAAAGTCCTGCTAGACAAAAATGTTCTGCGTTGTGGATGTAACAGGAAACTAAAACTCAATTAGTTAATATAGACTCAGTTGAAATTAGTATTTTACTCTCTAAAATGAACTAAATTTAAGAATATTACTATAATAAGATGCAATTTCTTTAAACAACACTATGAAAATTAGTGACGTCTCAAATTAAAGCACTTGAGGAATTTGTTTCTTGTGTGCATTTTTACTAAAACAAGCAAAACCATATGATACAACAAATGTAAAAAATAATACAAATAGATGGAAAAACTTCATTTTTCATAACACTCTTGTTCTTAAAATGAGACAAACAATCTGGTGCCCCTGCTGGGAATGATACATCTACATTGGTGGTTACATGTAGCTCAATATTAGCTGGAATATCTTCAATGATATGCTTTTTTTCTTAAAAATTAGATCACTTTTCCAACACTTGTAGAAATTATTTTACCTAGAAACAGCCTTTAATGCTTTATTGACATTTATTTATTGTAATATTCTAATATGGTTAGGCAATAGGTTCACTTAACAACCATAAATAAAATGTGTCCCCCAGAACTCCTGGTAATATATGTATATATTCTATACTACTGCTGGTACTTTAAAAAAAAAAAAGTCATTGCATTTTGATGATTTCGCTCAATTCTTTGTATTTTATCATACCAATTTCACCAAAATAGATAAATAAATTATACACATTCCATGATGCAAAAAGGAGCAGGGAGAAGATAATTATTATATAACCTTCCCCTTTCTTAATAATAACGTAACATAAATACAGTTACTCTTTTCATAGATCGCATAAAAACTTCAACAATACATAATCAAATACAGTCACTAAATAGATTCAACCAAACTCAAATACCGTTGATAACCTTAACCTAAATACTACTCCGAAACTTTATAATGTCCAACAACACTCGTCCAGATGAGATCTATAATCCCTCCGGTGAGTTCTGGGTCAACCCTGGGGTCTCCTTTAAGTTGGACATGTCTGGAAACCTCCAAAGGGAGATTTCCTGGAGTCATCCTAATAAGATGCCTGAACCACCTCCACTGGCTCCTTTTCCATGTGAAATCTAATGTGAAAAAAATAAATCATAACACACCTCAGAAGAACACAGTTTGGAACCTGAGACAAAAAGGACTAGTGTGGTATAACATTATTATTTATATTTGAAAACCTAGCAACTCACCAAAATGGTTAAACCGCCACTGTTACAAGAGGCAGCTACAACAAAATGCTTCATTGGACCAGATTATCACAAAAAATATTCCCTCTTATCAAAGTTGCTAATTTGATCCCAGATAAACCCATGATTTACACCAACCCATTTCAGAACAGGACAATGAGTGGAGTTATGTTTGCATGACTAAAAGGGAACTTGAAGTGCAGGCACTAAATATTACAAAAACAAACACTCTGGAAGGCAGGTGTGATGCTGACTGGCAGACTGCCACCAGTTTATGTGTTTTATAGTCATCAGACCAGGTGTGCTGCATCACCATGATGACTTAACCCCGCCCACCAGGCTCCAAGAGGGAGGGGTCTGCTCAGGGGATCCACCTGCCAATACAATCAATACTTTTAGAAAAAAATAAGAAGTATAATGGATTTACACTGTTTAGCAATAAGTTGAATGGATTTATTTTGCTTCACCTAAAAATCACAATAAGTAAGAAATAGTCCGGAACACCAGCATGGATGCATTTCACTGAAGAAGCATAGAGCAGTTAGATAGAATAAGTTCTTTTTGATGTTTCCAAATTAAAAATAATAGATATAATGCGTAAAATTCCTCTAGATATCAAATATCAAATATCAGAAAAATGGAAGTCATACAGTATATACATTTAAAGCTTTTTATTGCAGTTATAACTTGGAACATCATCTGAAATAAATCTCTGCTCACAAAATGATTCTAAATTTCCTTTGAAAGGGAACTGTGAATAAAAAATATGCAAAAAGTAAAAGTTTCTAAATAGCCAAATAGTTCCAATTTCAGTACTTGGTGAATGTACATTGAAATGTTTTGCAAAATAAAGAATACTATTTCAGATCTGCTTCAAAGTAAAGTACAACATTCCAGGAATTAACTAAAAGCATAATTATTGCAGCCATTATCTGTCTATGTTTTGATTTTTCCATATTTCTTGTATATTTGTTGCAGCGTTATGTTTGAGCACCACACACACTAGGTGGGTGTGGTAGGAAAAACATTCAGGTGAGCTCACAAGAGCAAGTCACCTGATTACACAAGGGATTATCTGGGAAGAGCAACCGTGTAAGGTTAAGTCGTGCCTTGCCATTTCTATATGTTTGTTTCACTTCATTTATTATTAGAATAAAGACTAAATTGCTTCATAAGTCTTGGTACTGAGTACACGCGTCAATTACAAAATTTCCAACATGCAAATCATCGCTGTTTCTAAATGAGTAGCATTAGCCACAACATAAACAGTAACCATGGCGCTGAAAAAAGAGAAAAATGTCCAAAAAGAAAAAGACTTTTGAGGCGTGCTCTGGGAAAAAAAAAACTTTAAAAAAACACGATCAACTATATTATACCACCTCCACAAGGATAATATTGGCAAAGCATTACAAATTATAAAGTGATAGTCTGTATTTCACCCCACAACATCAACAGAAACAGTTCAAACCTGACACTGGAGTTGATTAATTAAGTTTTCATCACTCATTATCCACATCGTGAACCAAACCAAAAACCAGCAAGTAGGAAAATGAAAGTTCTCTATTCTGATGTGGGCAACATGGTTTCCACTGTCACGTCACAGCAACCACACTCTGGAACTGTACTGGAACCAGATCTGGATCGTTTGTGTGTGGGGTTTCCATGTACCCCCACATTCTGTGTGGGTTTCCTCTCACAGTTAAACAGTATGAAGTACAGCTGTACGAGTGACTTTAAAATGCAAATATGTGTGACTTCGGGCTGGTCTCTAAGTGTTTTTTCCTGTGATTAACTGGAGGCTTGTCACGCCTCTCGCCCAAATGTCAACGAGTACCGGGCAGCAGATATGAAGTTAAGTCAAGACAATTCATATTCACCAAAATTGAACTAAATCGGACAAACAGTTAAGAAGTTATGTCCGAAAAAACATTGTTTTTCATCAAAATCTCCCCCTAGTAAGTAATTGATGAACTTTAACAGTAAAATATAATATATGAAAGATAGACCACTTCGAGCTGCTTACTATGCACTATCGATTAAAAACTCCCCCTAGTGTCAGAAATATACAACTGACCTTTCGCAAAATCAATGCACTTCTTATTTGCACTTAGACGTGTGTGGGTATAACATTTGAAAATGATCCATGAAATAGTTTTCGAGTTATCTCATTAAGACGGAAGGAACAGCTAATGCTGTTTCCGCGGCAGCAATGCCGATTCCATAATATCCGACTAGTTGGGAATATAAATAGAAGGCTGATCCTATAGTGTTAGGGCCATACAATGGAGAGGAAAACCTCAGATTACCCTGAATTTATGAGCATGACTGACTTTTTCTATTTTTGAAAATCATTTCAAATGATTGGGGTTTCGGTCTACATGTTTTCATTGAAACCATGAAATCTTCAGGCGTTCAAGTCAAGCAAGTGTGTAAAATATATCTGCCAGCAATAATATAGTCTCGACATACTGTACACAGATTACCCCCAGTAAAATAACCCTCCTTTCACCATTTTTGCTGGGTGATGTAGTGATTTAACAAACATCTCGATTTGGTGAGTTAGTGTCGTATAAGTGGTGTCACACCTTCATGAGAGTCTTAGCAGTCTACTTAGAGTCATGTGGTTCTGGACAGAGAGACACAACACAGTAAGACGGTACCGAACTCCTGACTGATCAGGGATAGCTGATCCACTGTGATACTGATAGATGGTCTCACGTGTGTGGATGTGCCTCTACGTCATGGTTCAGCATATCCACTAGATGTTGTTTATCAGCTGCTAAGGGCCGCATCACATGGCCTGTATGGCTGGACTCTACAAAGATAATCCCTGAGGGAAATCACAGAGCTTTAACTGTGATGATTCTCTGGTAGCACTGGTCTGACAGTACCCTCTAGTGAAGGGAACGTGCAAAGACATATGCAGCAGTTACGATTGCTGTGTCACTGAGTGTCAGCTGCCGCCACATGCATGCACTGTGGACAAAGACGACAAACCACATCATGCATTCATGCACGTACTCTCGGACTTTTCTTCTTTTTTCCCCCCTGTAATGCATGGAAAAGAAGTCCTGCTCTGCTGTCTATGGGGCAGACTCCACTTGCTCCCCACCCTGTTAGCCCTTGTCACCGAGCATGAGGAGGGAGCGGAACGGGATAGGCTTCAGCTTTATGGCCCACAACAACACCACTGCACCACGCAGACTTTACGTAATGAGCTATGCTAGGACAGCCTGCAGAGGATCATGGCAGGTTGAGGGTGTGTACAGTCTAAAGATTGTAAATCCCAATGAGTGCTTGTCATGATTGTGATCTTGGATTCTGTATTGATCTGTCTTGACATATTTTTGCTTAGGTTCTGGGGTTTTGTAGAGACAAATTATTCATGCCATGACATTAATATTGCTTTAGGCTGTAATAGGGCTGTTTCAATTAAAATCGAAGGGCATGCTGAGAACAGATCTGCCACTATCATGATCAACTGCTGCATCACTGGGCCCAGGACATGGCATACACTATGACGTGATGACTCATGATATGGCTTCACTGGCATCTGCTTCTTGCCAAATGAAACTAATCCCTTGACTATAGTGTCATTTTCCTTAATTTTGAATTATATGTTTATCACCAGTGGCTAACGGGTTATCAAAGACATGTTTCTCATCTTCTTAACATTCAAAGATACACAAACCATATACATTTTAATGTATATGCCAAATGATATGCCAAGCATCTGAACCTGGTTCCCCTCAACATTTAAACTCTTCAAAGAGACCCCTCCTTGGCCCAAAATCCACCCCTACACAGATAATTAATAATAAGGATGACTTAATTGTTGAAGAAAGACATTTTTTTAAATGAAATATTTGTATTTGTGGAAGTTATTTGCATAAATATCATAGATAACTATGAGGAAAAGGTTTGATGGGGTTGCTCTAAACTCAACATTGGAAACTGGAATTAACTCCTTCAAAATAAAGACATTAATCCGTTGTTAATTATTAAGGCGTATTTATTATTTAGTATATGTCTGCAGGCGATCAATGTCTCTGATCACTTAAGAGAGATTTATCCGCACATTTGTTCTTGTATCAAATCGGAGCTTCAGCTTTTAGATAGCAAGCAGAACCATTCCAACAACAAATACAAATTGAGGCTCCTTTCACATTGCATGTCTAAGTTCTCAATTCTAATTCTTCTCAGATCTGATTTTTTTTTGAGCAGCTGTTGACATTCCTTTTAAAATGTGGTCTATGAACAGTTCACCCGCATGTGCAAAAGAAGAATAACAAAGATGTTGCATGTAGCATGCTGTCAATATGGAAGAAAAAAACGATGGCACTGAAGTAAGTATGATCGCTTTCTTTTATAATGTGATATGCAGCGGAGGACGGAAAATTGATTAGACAGAAAAAACAAGTGGAAAGCAACACTCAGAGTCCCGTGCAGCTTTGGGACAAATGTTGATGGAAGATAGGTCGAATGGGATGAATTTTGATCTAAAGGTTCAGACTGAGGTCCCATTGCAAAAAAAACCCACCTGTGTCTGATTTAGGACTCATATGGATGTGGTCCAAATGGGTTCGGGAAAAGATCAGATTCCATATTCCATGGTGTGTGCTGCTCACACTGCCTTGAAAAATGCACAAATGAGCAAAGAAATCAGACCTGGGACGCATCTCCTACAGTGTGAACTTAGCCTCAGGGCCTGCTGAGGGGCCCGTGCCCACCAGGAGACACCAAAGAGCATCTCGTATATATTTTTGGCTTAACATTTTCCTCATCTGTGCTCACACAGATAAAATAGTGAATCAGATCTATATTTTATTCTTAAACCACTCTTGTTATCTTGGTACAGTTTCATCTGGTAAAAATAAATTACATTTTAAAATAGTAAAATGTAACGACATTACAGCATTCTGAAAATATTTTGTCTGTTAAACATATATGTTTAAATATATTTATACTTATTATTATATACGTGCAGCAAAATGTATATTAACATTTTACAGATTAAAAGTTTATTTTAACTCCAATAGTATTTAAATGTACTTACAATGAGTACACTATCATTACTAATCTTGAGGTTCATATTTAATACATTCATAAAAAGTATAACAACCAAAAGTACAATTTAGTGTGCATTGACAGCAATTAAATGTTCATTTAATTTTAGTGGATATCATATGCTATTGCCAAGTGCACTTACTTTTTCTTTTCTTCTTTCATTAGATTTTGTCTCACTTTCAAAATCCTTCCAATATCTTGTTTGTGCACCAATGAGTTGCATTTAAAATACACGCAGTTAAAATCAAATCACCTTAGTGTAAATTAATTCTCCAGTAGTCCAGTATAATCCAAATCACACTAGAACATGAACATGTGGTCCTTTAACTTTTGAAGTGCCTTGATCAGTTGGAAAATAATAATTTAATGTGAAAGTTCCTAACCCTGTAATGGCTAACTTGGTGGTGTTGTGGTTCAGAAGTATCACAGTTGCTAATGAAGGAGGCCAAAGCAATATTGGGAGAGGATTTGGAAACTCCCAGCCATAATACATGTATGTATCATAAGTGGGCACTAGACAGGCAGAAATATTAACCTTGTTTGAGTTTGTCAGCCGGTTCCATAGAAATGATACTATTAATAAACTTAATTTAAAGAGCACTTTGCAAAACAAAGTTGCAAAACACTTCACATGGACCTTGATAATTCTGCTATTTATTTGACAAAATGGGGCAAAATAAATAGTATAATAAATACATTACATACAACCTCAATCCGAGTTTACCAGAGCTGCTGACCCTGAACAGTAAAAGACAGTCACATTTTGTTGTCTGTTGTTTTGTAGCTGGGTCTTCAGGACAGCCGGAGAGCCTTTGCTGAAGATCTGATGCTCATAGGAAGCAGGACATCAACAATGTAGTGACCCCCTCAGTCATGAAGTGCTGTAAACATCTTAGAATACATTTTTAATCTAACTGGTAACCAGTAGAGAGATGATAAACTAGGGGGCCAAATGCCAGTTGTCTGACTTCTTGTAGAAATGACTCTTGGTTTTAGACTGGCCCAAGACATTCAATCCAAGAGTGACCCCGCTAGAACCACATTGGTTTGCATCCAGCTCCTTAGTTGAACAAACTGGGCCCTGTTTGTATCAACCCATTAACAGATAATCTATTTTTGCACCATCTTGGTCCCATCTAAAGAGCAGCTATGGATCTGATTGTGTTAATGCTACTAGTTTTTCTATCTGCATTCCCTCATTTCCTATCTGTGTCCCAGCTAGACCTCACAAAGGGAAAGTAAGTCCTTGGGGGACTTACTTATCAGGCACCCTGTTTGTATTTTTTGCGGTAGATCTGTGGTAAAGATGTCTTATTTGTGCACTACTGGACTCATGTGACCAGCAGATATGGGATTGGTTCTGTTTTCTCTTGTCTGAACCATTTGATAAACCCAAAATGAGCCTCATTCTAAGCCCATGCCCTCATTTCCCATCGGTTAACCTGCTAGAAGCCACATAGGGAGCCCACGTGACCATGCGGGACCAACAAAACTGACCCAAGACGCTCATTTGGACCCAGATTAGCACCCATGTAGACCCGCCACAAACCAAATGGGGCCCGCATTCACATATTAGCTGGGTTTGTGCGCGCGCCCACACTGTAATGACATCATACCCTTAACTGTGGACCAAAGATTCCACCCCCCCAATATGTAGCAGCTGGAAAATCGGGAACCAACCGGGACAACCCCACCTCCTCCTCCAACGCACCTCGACACTCGGGAGGAGTGGGGGAAAGAGAGAGAGGGGGGGGAGAGAGAGACAGGGAGAGAGGGTTAGAGAGAGAGAGAGAGAGAGAGAGAGAAAGAGAAATTTCGGGCCTTAAAAAGGCTCACTTACAAAATTGTCGGTGCCTCCGGGGCACAGCACGTAAAATGAGACGCCGGGCTCTGCGTAAAAGTCGAGCCGCCTCTCGTCGTCCTCCTCGGCGAAGATGAGGTCGAACGGGTTCGCGGCGCACCACTTCTCCGCCGCCTCAACCAGATTCTTGAACTCCATCCTCAGTTATCCGGTGTGCACCGTCACTGGCTTCGATCTGGATGTCTCTGTCCGTGACGACGATGATGCTCAAGACACAAAAAACAGCTGATCGGACAGCAGCATCAGCAGCCTCCCTCCACTACCGCATCTCGTCTAGCGCACCGCCTGCATGGCCCGGAGACCGAGATACCTCTGTTGGTGCAGAGCCTGCCGGGTCCGGTGCTCATCCGCTCTACAGTCCTATTCCGCTCTTCCTCCTCACGTTATGAAATCAGCCCGTCGGTCGCATAAATTCATACGCAGGAGGACGCCGGAAAAAACGCGATGACGAACAGTGAAGCCGAACAGCCGTCCATTTTTTTTGACTGAGCGGCTGCACATGGTTCCCGCTGCAGGGCAGAGGAGGCTGGAAAATGAAGGCATCGTGCAGGAAGGAGAGATTTCTCAACATGCAAATAGTCACTCCTGCCATATGAGCCTATTAGAGGAATATCCGATTATAGTTATGCAAGCCAAAACTGCTAACCTATTGCAGCAGTTGTAATTTAAAATCGAAACATGTTATAACCTGCCGACAAGAAACTGCATTATCATAACAGCAGCCTACATTAGTACTTATACCACAATAACACAATAAACACAGTTTATGGAGTTTAACATGTGTTGAAGTCATATTGCTTGCAGCATTATTTTCTTTTTTAAAGATAATGCTTTTTAAAAGATAATGCTGCAAGGGCTCAAAATCACGTTGGATCCACATATGGGTTCGTGGTTTGTCATTTTAATATTGTTTAATATTAATTTATCATCCAACACAACCCATTTTGTCGTTGACATACCTGGATAGAGCATTTTGTTTTTGTCGATTATTCATGTTAGTGTCAAAGTAGCTTTACAAATGAACTCTTATAAGAGAGGGAAATGTTCATTTAGACATAAGATTGAGAATAATCCCGCGTTTAAGAGTCCTCGCCACTAGAGGGAGTGTGAAACTAACTCAGAATCCGTGGCCAGGGCTGCATAAAGTTGGCGGTAAGTATCTCTTTGATGGCCGGAACACTTGGGGCCTATCAATTTACAAGCATCATTTCGGCGAAGATGGCAAATATGGAGAGAAAAACATCAGTTAAGTTAGGACATCAGGTATGCAAACCAAAATCTTCCACGTGTTAACTATATAATTACTCCTATCCACATTTGAAAACACATGGAGGTGGTGGACAGCTGCTGGTTCCACTTGAACAATGAAGTGGACTGAGAGACATAACACTCAGAAGCCATCGTATAATTTTGAACATCAAGATGACATGCATGTGTATCGTCCTTTAGCCGGGCACAGAACCACAATATGGTTCCCTGTGCCGTCAGCTTGAAGAGAGCAAGCTCTGTGGATGCGTCTCAACTGGAAAAATCTGGAGGTAGGTTCTTTGGAACTGGATGAGTAAAAAGTTGGATGTCATCCTCAAGAACCCTTACCGTTGTTTCCACGATGAGCTGGTGAGGCAGAGCAGGATTGCATACATGTACAGACTCATTCCCCTCAGCGCACCATTGGACACCATGGCAACTTTTTTCTGCCAATAACTTTTTTAAAGTGAGACAACAGACACGTGAAAACTCTTTTATGAACCTTAACAAGACTCTTTCATTATCTACTAAAATGTACACACATGTTTATACATAATTCTACCTACATCTACAGTATATAGATTATTTTATTCTTCTATATTATGTATTCTTTGTTGTTGTTGCCGTTTGTTTGGTTACTGTTTTCAACCTTTTCTACTTAACTTCTGTTGATATTACAACTACATTTTATTGAAAGGGTTAATACAGGAGGTGGTTTTTTTTGCCTCTAATCTTGTCTTATCATAAAGTTGTGACATTTGCTGCCCCTCAAAAATTGAGTCATTGATTACAAGTACCAGACAACAACTAATCTCAAGCTATTGATGGTTATAGGCTTATTCTCAATTGTTATTCATAGAGAATGTATCCATGCTTGAATTTCTCAAACATTCTTAAATCAGATTTACAGTGTGTGAACACATTATTATTATCTTTCATTACATCCAGCATTTTCCAATCCGAATTTACCATGGGCCATGCGGCGAACATCATGCATTTAAAGGCTTATAGACTATGTGAGCTTTTTGTGAGCATCGGGACATTCTTGCAGGTTACAACATGGCTCGTGACACATGAATAAATAATAAAACAATAAAGATGACTCAAAATCAGCCAGCTGAAACACAAAGTAGTGGGAAAGATTAGTTTATATGGCATAAACTATTGGATATAGTATGATTTCATATGGATGGTAGGGCCGTACAGTGACCACAGCCAGATGGCTCTTATTTTGAATTCAGATTTGTTCATCCCTTTGTGGAGTTTGCACGTTCACCTTGAGTCTGCACCCAAATGCATTTAAAAACATGAAAAAGTAAGTGAATTAGTGGCTCAAAAAAAGCATAGGTGTAAGTGTGAGCGTTTGGATGGCTGGCTGGATGTATAATGCCATAACCTGCCCAATTTTTTATTCAAATTAAATCGCTTCAGCATTAAAAATGCTTTTATTTTGAAAAGCCAAACGGCAAATAGTTCTCTGGATGATCACAGTTAGTTTTATTTTCCCGGAGTTTCTCTGCTGTTGGTCCCTGAGGCTGATCCTCCTCAGTGACCTCCCTGCGGTTGGTCGCGCGCAGACAGCGAACGCCGCTGCTCTTCCTCAGTAAATAGTTTAAAGCCCTGAAGAATGGAATGGTCTGTCTGTAAAGGTCAGAGAGGGTGATTACTGCGGGACACCCTGCCGTCCAGAACACTGGGGTAGCGCTTTGTTTGTAGTGAGGACCCACAGTTTCTTTTACCAAAAATCTCCAGTCACCTTGATAATGGACCCTTTACAGAACAATGGTGAGGAGGAGGATTGTCAGTGTGCTGTGGAGGAAGAACAAGTGGACCCAAGAATTCAGGTGAGATCGTTAAATTGGTTCAGATTTTGACTTCAGGGACATTGAGATGAAAATTCCCAAAGAAAACAACAGTACGATTGTGCAGGATAAAAATGAAATCCTCACAGACAGTTTAAAATCTTGTTACTTTTCCTACATGAGCTATTATTAAAAAGAATATGTAAAATGAATCATAATCTAAATGATAAATGATAGCCCTAATGTTTCAGCTAAAACTGACAGACCCATGTTTTTAACTTAAATCTAAAATGTTAAACTTCAAAATTTAGACCAAATCTTTACATCAAATGATGAACCTTAACCTTATATCTAAATCTAAATTTAAAATCTTCATATTTTAAACCAAATGTTAAGTGTGAAGACTAAATGTTAGGTCTAACTCTTAATATTTAATTTTGAAATGAAATATTGAATTGAAATATAGATATTAAATGTTCAAACTAAACATTTGATACATGTTTTAAGCATATTTTTAGAGGTAAATGTTTAATTTAAAAATTATATACGACACCTACATGTTTAATTTTAACTCTAAATGTTAAATGTGAGACCTGGAATGTCCCTGTAGTGGCAGAATTTGCCACTTGAACACAAGCAGTCTGCACGTGAAAAATGCCTGCACAACCTCTCACCACACGACACCTTTATAAGAGCTGCAGATCTTTAAGAAGGCCCACTCACCGGCCGATCCTCGCCTACACCTCTCCAACATTTCTTATTATTTATCGTGACTATAAGAAGCTACAAATGATGTTCTTGTTGTGTTCATTGTTTTTGTTGTTATTGCGGCACTGCTGGCTGCACAACAAATTGCCAAACAGGAATAATTAATCTTTCCCTGGAACCTTTGAAACTTAAATATTTAGACTAAACCTAAATGTTACAATTAATTCTTACATGTTAAACCTAAATGATGATTAAGTAAGATCTAGAGCAATCCAAAACTAAGATCATCATGCTATAGCTTTGGCATGCTCTACCTTGGGTAACTCGTGTTCAAAGGTGTTCATTAATAGATTGCAGAGCACTTTCACTTCGAAGCTCTGGCAGCACACAGACTAAGGGCTGCATGCTCAATAATTTGGTCAGCAGGAGTCACGCTCTTTAGCCTCCAGTCTCTCTGCTAACCTCCTCTGTCTCCCACTCTGTCCTGGGCCATGTTTTCTGTTAATAGGGAGAACTGGAGAAGTTAAACCAGTCTACAGATGACATCAACCGCTGGGAGACCGAGCTGGAGGTAAGCAGAAACTCCCATCATCATTAGTGCCTCTGCCTGCTGGGTCGAGCCACGTCTGTGCTGTGTTGCAGAAAACTCCCTGCTCAGGCACTCATTGATGGGGAGCCCCAGGCAAAAGAAGCCCACGCGCACTCGAAAAGCAAAGTAGGAGGGTCTGATCCACTTTTGATGTTGTGGGGTTTATCCTTAAAATCTGCATCGTCAAAGTCTTCCAGCAGTTTTTAATTTAATCATAGCTTCCGTCTATTGAGTTAATTTATTTTTTGTTTCCCACTTGATTCTTTGAGAGTTTGTATTACAAACAAACTCTCTGCTCTGGTATAGTTTGTTAAATAGTCCTCGTGAGTTGCGACACTGGACACAAGCTTACCAGGAAGTAGTCCGTTCCAACGTGTACGTGCCCCGATTGTTCTTCCGATCAGTTAATCCAAAAGGTTTATTCTACCTCCGTGCAATGGAAAGAAATTTCATTCAGATTGGGCATTCTTATTTGGAATTGGGTGTTTGTAGATTCTGATTACTTTAATGTAATCACAGATGCTGGGTTTAGGACTTAATAATAACAAGGCCTTTCTCTCAGAGGACACAACATCTGGGATTTCCAAACACTTAAATTTGAAAAGGGGCGGGACAAAAGTTAACTCTGCATGAGTCGATCTCAGATGAGCTCGCGTCCAGAGATGTCGGCGACGTTTCACAATGTGGTTGATAAATCTCCTGTCCTTTGCATGTTAGAGTCTTACATTTCACCGCCTTAACTCTTCATTAAAGCCTCTAATGTGCAGAGATTTATCCAGACTATGGAAGGGTGAAATCCTCCAATTCCTGTAAATGCCATTTAAAAACTCTATTCTTACATAGTTAACACGCTGTTTACTCAGGCAGAATCTCCCAAAGTGGTGACCCTCCCCCCATCTTTGCTTGTGAACGAGTGAGCCTTTCAAGGTCAAATGTGATGCTGTCACCTTCGTACGAGGATTCCAGTTATTTCTCTATTCATTTTTTTGACCAGTCCCAACTAATTCTTGAGAGATTTGTTGCTGCAAGAACCCCAGAATGTACTGTATAGTCATATTTGTATTTCCAGTTTATCTGAATGTCAAAAAGGACAAGGAAGTTCTCACATTCTGTATTTGTAGGTTATGTTTCTTTCTACTGGTTTTCCCAACTTTTTTGGAATGGGGTTGCGTGACTGTTCAGTCTTAGTGTTGTCCAGACTAATGATATCCAGCTCTTATATGAGAGCGGGAAGGGGCCCTGCTTAGGGGTGATTGGGTTGTTTGAGGAGCACTGTAAGGCCTTCATTGGAGGCTTAAAGGGGTTCATAGCA
Organism: Lophius piscatorius; assembly: GCA_009660295.1. Taxonomy (NCBI): domain Eukaryota; kingdom Metazoa; phylum Chordata; class Actinopteri; order Lophiiformes; family Lophiidae; genus Lophius; species Lophius piscatorius. The sequence continues at coordinate 75,538 of VRLP01000848.1, forward strand.
TTGCCAAAAGTGCTGATATGAGTAGCTAGTTGGGATACTCTTTCCTACATTTTTTTGAAGGAGCTCAACTTTTTGGAGCTTTCCCTGACGGTGCAGGGAGTTTCTCATTCAGACTTAAGATTTTTTTTTTTTTATTCAAGACAAGCGAGAGGTCTTTCATTTCCATAACAGTTTCATGTGTTTTGGGAGATTACCTAGCAACAAGGCCACTGCCGAGACACAGTTTGCATGTACTGTCCTGCAAAAATGGAAATTTTCTCAATGCAGGAACTGCTTTTATGGAAAAAAAAGGGGAAAATCTGAATCACTCTGAACTAAGTGAACTCGTAGGGCAAAATAGCAATGATCTGAATGCAAAATATATAGTATAAATGGCCCATTTTGTGCAATCTAGATCCCAAGGGTTCCCTCAGTCTTTAAAAAAAACATATAATAATTTTGAAAAGCAAAAAAACACAGTGAGGAACAGAAAAGATTGATGATTTTTATTTCACAACTCTTTAATTTATATGTGGCTGGAATTTTGCTGAACTTTATTGTTCAGGAAAACTGAAAACATTCCAGAGGGAAGGTCCGGGCCATGTTTTTTTCTTTTCCCTTTTCCATGCAGGCCTCTTCTGTTTCTCATTATACATTAACTCGTGTTGCAACATCACAAAGCAGTGCTGGAGAAATTATATCAGCAGAGCGAAAGGCAGAGGGGACAAGGATTTGTAAATCATGAATCATGAAGTCATGTTTTAAGCAAAATATTGGATTATAAAACCTATTTGTTTTTACCCATCTGGTGTGAAGGAATCAACTGTGAGTTGTTTGGAAACGCTTTTTTTTATTCCGCAGCAGAAGATGTGTCAGTGGAGTCGAATATATAAATACACACAAAGACAGGAAAAGAAAGGAGGCTATTCATCATGAGGCAGAATGAAATTCAGGAGCTGAAGAATGGTAAAAGCACGTCAGGAATACTGTATTCCTAAAGAGTCTGGTTAAGGATGAAACAAAGTGGATTCAGAGGAAAAGCTGACATACTAATGTTTAATCCAGATATGAGGTTTTGTTGTTCTTTGCCAACATTAACTTTCACATCTCATGTGCCTTAACAGTGTGTCTTTTTGCAATAAAGACACAGAAAGGATCTGATAGTGATGAGGTGTCATTTTTAAGTTGTTAATAGAAACCTCCCAACCATCCTGCTGTGTCAGTATTTCATATCGCAGGAACAGGAAGTCAGGAAACATAATCATTTCACAGGAATAGTGCTTCCTGCAGAGCCCTGCCCCTTCCTACTTTAACTCTTTTTTTTGTATTCTTCCCTCAGCCTTATGGTCAGGATGCAGTTGCTGCTGCTGTTAAAACTCACACACTACACAACAGATGCAACTACAGTCACACAAACACACACACATAAAAACAGATGGCCTACCATCATGACCCTGTCATATAGAAATGATGACAGACTTCATCATGTATAACTTGTGTCATCCAGTACCTTCGCTACTCAACGGATTTCCATGAACCATGTTGTAAGGATGTGTCTTAGGTCAGAATTATCCAACACATTGTCTCCACGCCATCCTTTTTCATTACGCTTAAAACCAAAATATGCTCAGATTGGCACTTTGGTGTTTGCTGCCTCGTGACGTTTTATGCTGGTGTCAGTAGATGCTCAGAGAAAAGTTAACAGTCCTTACTGCAAAGGGTTAATTAAGTCTCCATTCATAGCAGAAAAAGCTTTAAACAGTGGAAAACAGTCAACATAATGATGAAATATAATTTTTCAGTGTGAATCAGCTGTACTTATGAAGAAAAAGAAGGAGTGAAGCAATTGTAATGACCATGGGAATGATTCTGATCAGGTGATCATGTGTGTATTATGGCAGGCGTCTATAGCATTGCATTGCTAAGACAAATTAAATTTCATTTCTCACGGCCATAACTCTAGTTTCATCTGACCCCACAGCCCATAAATGCATTATAGTGACTGTCAAGTTACTGATACGTTTAAGAAATTGCTTCTGTTCGTGTGTCTGTCTTTAGGACTGCCGTCAGCGGTTTCGTGCAGTGCTGGTAGAGGCTTCAGTGAAGCTGGACGAGCAGGTGAAGAAGATCGGGCGGGCTGTGGAGGACTCAAAACCATACTGGGAAGCCCGCAAAGCAGCAAGACAGGTACACTACACCACACACATATATGCGCGCACACAAACACACACAGACACACACCTACACACACACACGCACACACACACTGACACATACACACACACACACACACACACAGACACACACACGCAAACACACACAAACGGACACACTCTGACACTTACACACACACACACGCACACACACACACACACACACACAGAACGGAGCTGGAGTGACCCTGAGGTTGGTAGACAGTGATAAATAAAGGCTTACTGAGGATTAGTGATGAGAAGTTTAAAGAGCTCAGCTTATATCTACTTCAATGAAGCACCCTCACGTGGCGTCTATTTTTAGATGCGGCCTTACGGTATGTTCAAATAGTCTCACGTACACACACTCAGCGTGCGGAGGAAGAGTAGTCTGAAGTGCACTGAAACACTGAGACTTGACATATTTCTTTCCAATCTGATTTACTTCCATTGATGCATCTTTGAAGTGTTTACCTTTCTCCACACAGACACACCGCCTTTGTTTATGCTCAACAAACCAATGGCGCCATGATGCCTCTCTAGTATGTGATTTTAGGTAGCATTCTGGCGCTCTACTAGCAAAAGATGTAAGTCGTTTCACGCAGCAGTAAAGTTACCCATTACCTCCCTTAAAGTGGGCGTGATCTCGTTTTCTGCTTGCAGGGTTTGGAGTCGGGCTGCCTGCTACGACTCAGAATTGATATTATAATCATTTCAAACCTTTACCTTGATTAGTTAATTAATAAATTATAACATATGGTTTTTACACTAACTAAATGATGACAGGGCATCATTTTTAGGTATATGCTCCTCTCACTTGATCCTCTAGAACCAGAACAATCTCAGTTATTGGTTTTTAATTATTTTAAATCTATTTTTCAATCCAAAATATGTGATTTACTGCTGGATGGTGACTTGAGTCACTACACAGGGCTGGATACCAACATGCAGATTACCCCCCTCACCAAGACATTTCGTTCAAAGAAATCTGATTGGTTCCCCGTGCGAATGAAGGTTAAAAAGTCTGTAAAGCTCACACAATGTCTGCAGTCACAGGAAATCTCCACATGTCAACATGGAACACAGCATATGTGCATGTGGGGCTAAAACTTTGGGTCCGGCCTGGTACAGCCCTGAACGTCTTGACGCCAGTCCTGCATATTTCTGGCCCTCAGTAGCTAGTAGTTTATGTTACACAGACAGAAAAATTGTGGACTGTCAAAAGGAGAGTGAGTGTGTTACTGTCCATTGCACGGACTTTCGTTTTGAGGGACTAACGTTAGTTGGACAGAGTGGAGACATGTGACTGAGATGACATCCTCGTCTTTAAGGAGCGCTCATGAGTGCTTCCATTTTGTACATTATTGATTGAATAAAACAACATGAGCAAGGTTTCACCGGTGTGGGCTTCTAAATGTCTGTATTCTGATATTTTTGGTGAACTGCCCAGCTCTGGTTTGGAGACTCTGGACATTCTGGCCAGCTTGAAGACATTTCTGTGGATTTCCTTCTTTGATTTAGCTGCTAAGTGCAATTAGCTGATTTCTGAATCTGAAGTTGTGGGTTGCACCTATAATACATAGACGAAACATGACACTCATGTCCAGACTCACTACCTCCATGCTCACATACAGATGTTAATATGCCGGCTCAGAGGCAGAACAATGACTACCCGTAACACTTTAGTAGGCACAATAAACTGTTGAACAGAGTGAAGGGGGCTTCTGTGTTTCATGTTTTCTGTTCTGTTGCAGGTAGATGCAGTGTAGGTCCTCTTTCTCAAAGGTTAGTGGAACGACATGCTCTGATGAGTAATGTCTTCTACTGCGCAAAAACCCCAGCCCCATTCATCAGAGGCAGACATTTGTCAGATTTGAGCTGTCAAACTGAAATAGATTTATGTGCATCCTTGACACACACCAAAGACGAGATACCTCCCAGCAGCGTCTGCCCTGAAAGTGTACAGGATTACTGGGAGTTATTGAATTTTCAATGGCCCTGAAAGGATCAGAAGCCCTTCCAATCTTTGTTGTCACACAAGTCCGACACACACAGTCTTGTGTGAGTCCTCTCTTTGTGAGAGAGAGAGAGTGAGAGAGAAAGATCAGGGGATTCGATAGAGCAGAGCTGAAGAAGGCCTCAGGTTAAAAGGCATGTTGTTGGTAATGATTTATGGATGAATATTTAATATTTAATACATGACCTGCTTTAAGGGATTGGGATTCTTACCCTCACTGACCCTACAAGAACACACAGACACACACATAAAGATTGAACCTACCCCCACCCATAAGCCTGTTTTGGCCCCCAACCCCCCATGTTTTCCCCCATGCATTCCAGCAGATACGGGGGAGGGGGGGGCAGTGTATAGGAATTTGTCTGTACCGTCCTATCTTTTGTCCTTTTTACCCAGCATTCTCTTCTGTGCCACTGCTTGTCCGTCTCGGTGGCTGCCTGCTCTAGTCTTCTCTCCCTTCCAAATCCCTTCAGCCCTCATCTCTCACCTCCCAAAAACTGTAAATGGGGTTGGCTTAAGGTCTTGTGAGAAAAGCGTCAGACTGGATGACAGTGTCTGACAGATGAATTAAAAATGAATCATGTCCGTGATTACACACACAAACACACACACACACACACACACACACACACACACACACACACACACACACACACACACACACACACACACACACACGCACGCACACACACACACACCACACACGACAAAAAAACAACCTTTTCAAAACTGAAGTGAAGAGACGTCTTGCATACCAGGTAATGTGTCACTGTCTCAGACCAAACCCATCATTTTAGCCTTTTTTACACAGAGGTCAGGCAGAAGTGCTTCTCCATCCTTTATTTATACTGACTGAACAAATCAATAGCCAAAAAACACCAATGCAGTGTTTTTGTAATAGCCAACCAGCTTTCTGCAAGCAAAACAGGCAATATAACACAGCAGTGTTTATTTTATAAATAACTAAATGAGATTATCCTTCTTCCATAGAGGTCTCCTTTACTGCAGGGAGGGTAAGGAGCTTCCCGACGTTTCGCTGTCTCTCAAAATTCAAGATACATTCGGTTGATTTTTCTTCTCCATTTTAGCAGCTATTTGCTTCTAGCTGCCTTTTTAAATGTGTTGATCACACATAAAACCCATTGCTGGTCTGCGAGCCCATTGGGAACCTATTGCCTTACTGGCTCTTTATATATTAATGTAGATTCCAGTGATGTTGGACTGGCTTTGCGGCAGTACAACATGGACCCCCTTTTACTATCTAAGGCTGATATCTGCTCAAAATTTAAGATGTATCCTCCCTTTTTAAACAAAGACCATGTCGACCCTTGACTTATTTCTGGGCACATTTATAATAATACTAGTAAAGTAATAATAATAATAATCTGTATAACTTTGTTATAGACAGTACATCGGGAATTTTCTACATTTGGCACATCCCTTAGGAGCAAACTGGGATTAAGGGTCTTTCTTGAGGACCCTACATGTAGACTGGGTATTGGATCGCAGATCTTTCGATGAGGGAACAGAACACTTCCCACTGGGCTACAGACAATTAAAGCTCAAGCAAACACAGATAAAGACTGAACATTTATGATGACCGATAGCTTATACCTTCGGGGGGCAGTGGGTCCATAATCCAAGCATGACACGACAAATGTGTACCAACATGACGAAGAAGAAAATTAAACAATAAAACTCTCCATCCACAAGTTACAGTATATTCAATGGGCTCCCAGACCAGCAATGAGTACACCCCCACCTCCACTTTGCTCCTTTTTATTTATGTACTACTCACTAGGTGAGTCATGACAATGTCTTCTGGCATTATCATTTCTGTAAGTGTTAAAACTTTTGACTCTTCGCTGCCACTTTGAGGATCTATTAATGACAAAATTGAAGCATGTGGGCGATGAAACTCTCTTTGAAACAAACTATCATTTGTATGTAAATGAAGTATAATGAGCCTTCAGTAGATTTCAGCAGAATGATGAGGCAAAAAACGGGCAAACAGTCCCTCATTGAACAGGCCGTGTCAAAGAAGCTCCTGTTTTCAGTCATCCCTCGCTACCTCTGCACCACTCATCCCTCATGTCCTTAAAAACTGTTGGGGCACATTTCTTATGAGAAAACTGACTGACTGGCTGGCGAATGATAAAAACAACATTTACTAAGAAGTATATTCATAGGGACAATGTGTGGCAGTATTTCAGACCAAAACCATATTGTCTTCTTTCAAAAGCAACATATTTGGGGTTCATTCATTTGCCTGCTGTTCTACGATCAGCAAACTACTGTGACATACAGATAGCAGGAATCATATGCCCTCATTTCATGTATGGTAATATTTGTCATTTGTTCATAGGTTTTTTTTCTTCTGCAAAAGTAAAAGAAGCCCTCAGATGTTTGTTCTGCTTCACTACGTATTCTAACTCTATTCTGAGTATGAAGGACGGGCACTTTTGAGTGATTTTGTTTTTATTTCTAATTTGACGAAACTCATTGATTTGTAGTCTCCTCCTCTGTTTCCCACTCATGGTTCGCTTCATCAAATATCCATTACGGTCCTTCTGTCTGCCCCACACCCAAGCCTGGAAAATGGGTCATGATTACAAGCAAGAGAAAGGGTTCATCTTGCCACTCAAAGTAACAGATTACACCCACAGAGTAACAGTTAAATGGGTTTCCCACAATCTGTGTGAGACGTTGCAGACCTTTTCTTGCTTACGTCACTCTTTCAGCCTTTATCATAAACATGGCAGAGAGTGGCAAGGGGTCGAGTTACAAAGATTAATGAAAAAGAAAGGAGGGGAAGGCCATGAGAAAAACCTTTTGAGTTTATTCATTTAGACATGTTTAATGTTAAATCTGTTGTAGCCAACACAGAGAAAACTAGACAGCAATCAAAGAATGCAATCCTCCGCCAAGGCAGCTTAATTTGGCTTCAAAGGTCCGATCTGATGGGAGAAAATCCAAGCCAGGATAGTCATAACTTTAACAGGTAATTGCTGCGAAAATCAAAACTCCCGTTATTGCTTGACCTTCGCAATAGAACTTCTTTACTATGAAATCTGACCTCTATAATTTGGAATTCCTATGATATTCCATTTTCTTCATATTGTGGCTCCAAAATGTTGTTGATCTGCTATCGGCCAACAACTTTTTGAAGCCAAGCTTTCATTAAAATAAGATAATTTGACTCATTCACTGTATTGCAGTTCCACCGCGGATCAGGTCAAGTCTTCACCCCATCGATTGATTTTGTGAAACACAAATAGAAAGAAGTATTTTCAAACAGTTCCTCTTTAATCATGTGGAATGGCTTTCTTTAGCATGAATGTGTGACTTTATTTCATAGGGAAAAATGGAGAAATGGCTCCATCAATGACATACAAAAATCTGTGGAAAATGCACTTGATAAAAACTCAAACAACGACATTTTTTTGACTCTTCATTGTATCATACAAATCAAAACAATACAGTCAAAGCATGGCATGGGGGGGGGGTATACTTGGGGACTTACAGGATCTGCTTGAAACTCTCAAAGGGTTATAACAACTTCCCTTCAGCTCATACAAATTCTTCATGTTAAATGTTCACACTGCATTAAAGGTACTCTGTCCTCATCGTAAGGACTGGAGGAGAGTATGAGTGGAACAGCCAGTTATTGCATAATTCTGGAGCCCTCTGACACCAGTATAATTTCTCTTCAGGCGACTTAAGCGTGTGTTACTCATTTGAGTTTCTGCCTCCCCCAGGGAGGTTTCGCTTTCACCAGTCTCGGTTTTTTTGGCGTGGGAGTAGGATTTTGGATAAAGCTTGATAGACTATTTTGTTCTTGTTTCTTCTGATTGTTAGTAATCTTTGATACACAGAAGAAGAGTATTCCAAAAATTAACATTATCATTTTTAAACGTTTTTATGCAATACTAAAATTCCTGCTTCTGCTCTCTGTCTTACGTTTTCTCTTAAACCAAAAACACACCAGGGTTTTTTGACCAACGGTAGCTTAGTTTCCACTTGCGACTTACTGGTTAAGAATGCGAGTGGCTTTCGTTGTTAACCCTGGCCCCGGCGGGTTTTGCAAACCCGTTTGGTATTCTACATATTGATTTGCTATAGATTTTTATGTTGAATGCCCTTCCTGACACAATTTCTCCCAGTCTTGTTGTATGTGCACTATGTCTATTAGTGACTAAGAAAATAAAGATAAAAATAAGACATCAGGAAAGAAAAATGAGTAAAAGGATACAAGTTACTGGAGGGTCCTTGAAAAGTACTGTACGGCATAAAAACTGCAATATACTGTGTACAGAATGTTGTGCGGCTGTGGATGGATCATAGTGCAAAAACAGACAAGTACCAGCATGTTTTGTTCATATTGTCTTTGAAAGTTGCTGGTGTTTTGTATGAGTGTGTGTGTGTGTGTGTGTGTGTGTGTGTGTGCGTGCGTGTGTGTGCGTGCGTGTGTGTGTGTGTGTGTGCGATGATGGGGAGAAGATGGTGGTCTGTGGTATACAGACTAGAGTTCCTTCCTAACCTTCTGGAATCTGAGATCTCACTGAATGATCCGTAACCACAACCCTACGTGTCTTGGGTTCAGTGTATTGATACATTATGCTTAGGTGAGGAAGTTATTTTCATGTTATGGAGTTGATGTTGTCAAACAGATCTCAAACAAACCCGACCGGTCATGGCAGTAGGCCGTCCACCCTGAGTCTTGGATCTGCTCGAGGTTTCTGCCCGTTAAAGGGCAGTTTTTTCTCACCATTGACACCAAGTGCTGCTCCATGAGGAATTTGTTGGGTCCTGTAGATAATTATATAAAGAGTCTGGTCTAGACCTGCTCTTTCTGGAAAGCACCTTGAGACAACTGTCATTGTGAATTGGCGCTATATAAATAAAGATTGATTGATTGATTGAAACACTGGCATGTTGAACACACTATTTAATGTGGTAAAGTAAAGGTTCATTTCAGCCTCAGACTCCAGAGGGTTAAAGGATACTGCCAGTGCATTTGATGATAAGTAGACTTTGTTGCCCTTTTTATTCATTTCTTTCGTGGCACATATTATATTGGTATTCGGATTTTTAAGAAATACCTGGAACCTACAGGATCTAAGAAAAAATGATTTACATTTAATTACCTTGACGAATACTTCCCGATTAGTGAGCGTGAACACATTTATGCCTTCTTTGTTTGAGTAAAGGTTTTATGAGTGCGATAATCTTGATATTGACTCAGTGCTCTGACTTAAGGTCATATTTTGTCAGAGTATAGAGATTTGCTGCATAATGGGAACAGTTCTCCTTTTACTGTCACTGTGGGCAGGAGGAGCCCACTGGCAAAGCGTCGGATTTTCTTAGTGACAAAGCGTCTGTATGTCCACTCAATCAATGAACGGTTGTCTTTCTGTGTATGTGTGTGAGTCAACATGGTAATGGGTGGAGGGCGACTATACATGCATTGTAATAACCTCAGTTCGCTCGGAACTGGCACAACAAGATTCACTGGGCCGTGTTATGGATTGTGTTTGATGGTGACCTTGAGGCCCGTTTCAGTAAATCAGAACATCTCTCACATCAGATGGAGAATCCAAAGCAGGATTTGTTTTCAAGGTTTCGAATGTATTGTGCTTAGATACAATCTCCTTTATCTTAACTTTAGGCACAAGTTGAAGCACAAAAAGCTACCCAGGAGTTCCAGCGGGCAGTGGAGATCCTGCGAGCAGCCAAAGAGACCATCGCTCTGGCTGAGGAGAGGCTGTTGGAGGAGGACACCCGTCAGTTTGACTCCGCCTGGCAGGAAATGCTCAACCATGCCACAAAGAGGGTATGAACAGAATGCAAACGCTGTAAAATATCAGGTTCCATCCTAACAAGTAGTTTGTGCTGAAGGCGGAGGTTTAGACCATTCCTGACACTGGAGGTAGTGAAAATGGAAGTAATGAATGTTATTTTAGTGGAGTTGTAAAGAAAACAACAACCCACTTCTCTTGAATGTTACAGGTGATGGAAGCCGAGCAGGCGAGAACAAACAGTGAAACTGAACACAGGAAAACCGCAGCCAATTACAACTCCTGTATCAGTCACATGAAGCAGTTAGAGAAGAAACTGAAACGCTCCATCAACAAATCGAGGTGTGTGTCTGTATTCCCTATTCTTTTGTGACGCTGCTTGGTCTCTTTTTGCTCTGTGTAAGTCTTTCTGTGTGTGTGAGAGAGCCTGTCTCCATTTATGTCATTTGATGCGGTCCAGATGTTTTTTGCGCTGGTTGTGTAGTGTAGGGGTGTGCACCCTTTTTAAGAGCCAAGGAATTCAACTACTCTCAGAGGAGTGTTATTATTCCAACAGTATTTTCACTCCCACTCTCTTACTTTTTCTTTCTTTTTCTCCCCCTGTAGGCCATATTTTGAACTGAAAGCTAAGTATTATCTGCAACTTGAGGTATGTAAGACTTTAATTATTTGCTTTAATAAACAATACTTCTTTTTGTGAGTCCACTACCTTCTGTGTTTATTTTTTTCCCCCTCAGAAGAGAGTGTATATATTATACATTGTCTACGTATATTAATTTATTTAACTATTTTAACTTAATTGAATTCTTAAAATTTCATACATTACAATAGTTGGGTAAAATTAAATTTGTCAATTACTTACTTTTTGGGCCAAATTCCTGCTAAACCCGGCTGTACTTGATTTAGTGTTCAGTAGCTAAGATGGTGAACTTAGTGGATATTATACCATATATGGTATTATCTTATATATGGTTACATGCTAATCTAATGACTCTGTTATTGCCAGCTAGTTAATAAGCTGCAATGGAATTCATCCTCTCTGTATTAGCATTAGGGTGGGTAATAACGATGACAATTTTTTCTAAATCAAGTCAGGCCACATTGATAGTGTCCAAGATTACTCAGGAACGTTGACAGAAGCTGGTGTGTGATAACACATTACATAGAAGCACAAGTATCTCTATAAAGTGCTAAAAATGCCTTCAATTATGGGGCTGACTCATGTTGAGACTAAAATAGTCAGTAAAAGTAGCATTTTTTATTGTATCTGGAAAACAACACTCAATTTCATCTTAATATTAGATTATATTCTATAGAATTGTATCAATCCCTAAAGGGGAACTTTCAAGTATCTTAAAATAATGATAATAACATAATATCTGTTGCATTTAGCCATTTAAACTGTTTAATTTCATACATTACAAACAGCTATAAAATAGTATCTTTTTCTAGTCAACCAAATAACTAGGGGAGGATGAATAATTCAATATGTGATGCTGATTTAGAAACAATTTTGTAATATGATTTATTTCAGAATATATGTAATTCTTACGTACTACTAAGAAGGTTTGATTACTCACAGCAACTGAAGCGTCTTGTGGACGAACGTCAAACCAAGCTAGTGATGGCGAAGTCCGAGTACCGCGCAGCTCTACGCAGCCTAGAGAGCATCTCCGAAGAGATCCACGCCCATCGACGTTCCCTCGCCATGGGAACCAGGGAACAGGGTGTAGGTGCAGAGGAAGATGTAGGCAACGAGGACATCCCCAACTTAAAGTTGGAGTCAGATGGTCTGTCAAGTGAGTAGACCTAACTTTTCATTTATTTTTATCCACCATCATTCCATCAACCGTTACTTTCCTTTTGTTGGTGCATCAGTATGTCTGCATGCTTATTGTCACATCTGTGTGTGTGTGTTTCAGTGGTGTCCGTAGTATTTGATGAAGACGGCAGTCACAGTAGCAGCTCAGAGGATGAGGAGACAGACACTCAATCCACCTCCTCAACCCAAGCCATACCCTCCTCAACATCCTCATCCTACTCCCACCCATCCACAACTGCCTCCAACCCGCTGGACATAAGCTGTCCCTCCACCTGTTACCCCTCCTCCTCACTTTACAGCCCCTGCTCCTACGTCTCCATATCCCCCTCTTCCTCCATCTTCTCCCCCTCCTCCTGTCCCGTTAACTTGGGGTTAGGGAGCCCCTGTAGCCCAGAACCAGATTCAATGTGTGGTTCTGGGCATTCCTCACCTCTCCTGGGCCCTCGCAGCCGGTGCAGTGGAGCCTCCTCTCCAGACTGCGACCAGGAGAGAGGTGTGTGTTCATCACATCACTGTGTGCATGCATGAAGATTCCTTATTGGATATTTGTGTGTATATATTGTAACTGTTCCCTAAGCACCCACACATAGTGATAGTCTTTAAATCAAACAGCCAAAAAAGTAGGACCTGTGTACTCGGATGATATTTTATATATATTATATATATATAAAATATTACATATTATATATAATATAATATTTACTAAGCTTGGAGGTTAAAAGTCTTCCACAGAACCCAGAATTTTAATTTCAAATTTTCTGTTTATAAAACTATAAATTAGTGACTACAATCATCGCAAGCAGGTTTGTGTGAAATGTATTGACATCTAGGTCTGAAACAGGAAAAAAACAAACTGCCAAGCCATCATCATATTAAATCAGACATTTATACAGTGTGAGCCAAAATATAATGGTGTTAAATTGGGTCAAATCTAATGTCTTTTTTATACAATTATTAAATAATTCATAATTATAATTATTGATTGATCGGACAACCAATTTATGAATGATTTTAAATTAAACTGAAGATGACTGTGGATGAGGTTTTTAAACTAAATCTTAATCTGAGTGTATCCAAGATTTGATGCAGTGCAGCACTCCTTTCTTCAATGCAATGCTGTGCAATTCTCTGTATTTCCGTAATTGAATATATAGATATTTTGCCGCAGTTATATATTACATTTTCAACTTTGATTCAGTTTCCAATTTATAATTTCCAATATGTAAAAAATTTATCCTTAGTTATGTTATGTCCTCCGTTACTGTGTTTTAGGTGACAGAGCAGAAGGAGCAGAGGCAGCTCTTGAAGCCGGTTTAAACAAGCTAACATTGACTGCTGCCCGAGAAGAACAAGAGGACTCGGGGGATGAACAAGACCCCCATTATGTTAACCCTGAAATCTCCTCTCCAAGCGCAGCCACTACCGTTCTACTCCTAAACAGTGTCTAACGGACAACTTAAATACACCTATTCTGATCTCCAAGCTCTAGTCCATACTCCCAGCTTTGGACAAAATGATGTTTCAACGCTAATGAAGTAAAGATAAGTGTTTACTGTAGCAGGTGGTATGTGATTGCGCAGCAGCAAGATGTTTACCAAACGTAGAGTCCAGCCATTGGCGGTGGTGGTTGTGGTGGCTGATGACTATGCTGAGCCTTAAGAAATGATGAAGTGAATTTGCAACAATGATGACCTAAAGGCAGCAAGACGGTGGCTAGGCTAACAATGAAAGTGCGTTACTATCTCTAAATAGACAACCTGCAGCTCTGAGCATGCATGAGAGAAGGTAATGACAGGATGGTAGGAGAAATAAACTATAAGCATAAGCTTGAAAAGAGGGAGTCTTTCTGACTGAACTTCTGCTAGAGCTACTTTAATTCTCAGCACATAAATTGTGAACCTATGAGGATGTATTGTAAACAAATTGCTTGTTGCCATTTAAGTGATTTTTCTCATTCTTTTTCTGCTAAAAGAAAAAAACGTATCTATTTTGTGTCATGAAGAAATCTTTGTTGTACGGTAAAATTTTCCTTTGGCACACTGTAGAAGCTGTCAAACCTCTCACCATAACTTGGCATTACTTGCCAACAGCTTCATAGTGAATGTCAAAGTCTGATGTGACAGTATGCTATATGTGGCAGCACTATGGAACATATTATGTTAAAGTGAACAATGAACCTCTTTTGCTTCCTCTTTTTGGAGCTGTATCTCCACACGAGGGTCAAAATAGGACACAGCAAATGGTTAGACTTATGTTTGACTTTAATATTCTGTCAGTCCTAAGAGCCAGTTGGAGGATGTGGTTTTTTCGTATGAGGGAGTAAGGCGAAGTGCGAGCAGAGCAAACTGGGTATTAACCCTGAAGAGGCTGCCTTCAGATTGGACCACATAAACCCTTTGACACGCAAATGTTCTTCCATTTTGGATTTGTGAATGAATGAGTGAATGGGCTCAGTAGTACAGCTCACCGTTGGAGGTGGTGGGGATTGAGCGAATGACTTTTTTGAGTATATATCTGTTTTAGATAAATGTCTAAAATGTCTAATACTACTCTGTAATACAGATATTCTATATTTATACTCGTGTACTCTTGTATATGAACAACGGTATGTGGTTATTGCTGTAATGATTTAACAAAAAATAAGCAATAAACGTGCTACATGGATTTTTATATGAGCACTCAAAGTTATAAAACGAACTAGTCTTAGCAGACTTAGCAGAGCGTTAACAGCCACCAAGGTCCCATCAATTCAGTCAAGCCTTACCCACAATCAAACTCATTGCCCCGCAACCATAATTAAAGGTTGCTGGATTTTTATGAATCCAAGTGTAATTGCAACACTTTGCTCTTTTTAAGGTGGTTACGTGCCTGACTATGTCTTTTATTTTGAGCTGCAATGTATCTGGTGGATTTTTGTCCTGCGTGTGGATGATAATCAACCACAGGACCAGGAATTTCTTTGGAGGCGGCCAACATTTAATTTCTAATTAACTAAACAGGACATGTGCTTCACTTCACACAGCATATACACTGGCCCGAACCTTGACTCCCCCATGATGGAATCGATCAAAAAGGTGTGACATAAAAAAAAAAGAAGTTAATATAGCTTTATTATTAACTTTATAGATTATTTCAATATACTTCACAAAATAAATTGGACTTGCTTTTGTGCAAACAATCTCAGACAAGTTTCATTGGACACTAGACTTGCACTAAAAAAAAAAGATTTTACTACACTAAGTTGTAAATCTAGAAAACATGAAGGAACACAAATAAATTAATCTATCCTAAAGTAAATAATAGGATGTTAAAAGATAATAACTTATGGATGTAAAATATATTATCTAGCTCTCCTATGAGGAGATGAAACAAAAGGGAGAGGTAAGGGGGCACCAAAGAAGAAGAAATAAGGAAACACTTGAACATGACTGCAGAACAAAACGCAGAGGAAGCAGCGATTCATGGCAGTAAGATAAAAAAATAAAATAAAATAAATTTAGTTAATTTTGGGGAATTAAAATACAATTGACCAGGTTACACAAGGAATAATCCCACAGGATGATATTTTTCCTACTATATTGTAAATAATAGAGGTGAAACTTATTATCTTATAGTATCAAACTCACATTATCCAGGATGTTGTGCAAGCTATTAAGTAAGATAAGAGGGGCAGTGCCTCAATTTTTAGCCAAAAGTAAAGCAATTTTTCAGTGCAAAACCTCATCTTAAAATGTTTGTTCTTTTTTCAGTTTTAGCCGTGTTAGTTTTCCTTAAAAACATGGTGTTGCATGAATTTTAAAGATTTTAAATTAAGTGTCGAGTTTATGATTGATCAAAATCATTATTATTGATCAAAAATCAATCCACTGCCAGAGCTGGGTAAAACTCTAAGGTGAGATTTTACTGCAGCACAGCCGATCAGTAGCTGTAACTTTATAAATACACTTAACTGTTTTCATCAATCATTGTCCTGCAAGGAGCAACACAAATCTTAACCTTTAAAATCTGCATCAGTTGAATTGACCTTAACATGAATGCAGCAGTAATATTAGTCCCAAACATCCTATATAACAAATCACTGAGACCATGTAAGAGCACAATGAAAAACTTTTATTTTAATAGTAATAATAAATGTTTTGTTTCAGTTCTCCTCCAAGCCTTAGAGGATGTATTAATGTAGTTTCGGCCGATCATAACCACACTATTTATGTTCATGGCAATCAACAGCTTGTGTTTTGACTTTGACTAAGTGAACGTTGGAATTGAGTTTATTTGTAATTTCAGTAAAGTAAATGAATGTTCAAGATAAGAAAAAACACAATGGACTCCGTATAGGTGTAGTTTGGTCACTTCAGGACAAATAGCTCTGATTAACAACCAGTGGCGACTGAAGCATAGGACTTCATAATAAACTGGACAAACTCCCCTCCGACAACAGCAGTCATATGACATCGGTCACATGACATTTCCCTCACGTAAATCCCACCTCTTTGATATGATTGGAGAATAGCCACATTCTGCGCTGTGATTGGCTTTGAGAAAATGCATTTATAAGCCGTTCTATCATGTTTTTTTTTTTTTAGCAGATGTAAGCTTCATGGTTAATTTCTTGAATATAGTCTGACTGCGTTACCTGCAGTTTTATTTTGACGGTGAAGCAATGCTCGTGTACGTTGGTGCTGTTCTTTTGTGGGCTTTAGGTAAGAAAAAAATAAACTACAACTAATAAATAGCCAATGTTTGCATCCATTTAGCTAACTAGCTACAAACCTAAAGCATAGTTTTATTGTTTGAAGCCCTTCAATGGACATTAGAGTACTGTTTTAGCACTTTGTAGCAGCAGTAAATACATATTTAATACGAAAAGCTTGCTATAAGAATAGGCATGTGAATACTGAAATATGGTCTGCATGATTCTGGGCGGAACCAATGAAAATCTAATTTGGTGCACCGTTTTGTTTCTGTATTGACTCAGTCATTATTTGGATATGTTCACAATGCGGCTATAAATGACACAATTCTGACTTCTTGATTGACGTTCACTTTTAACGTTAGACATAATATGTGATTAGTATCTGATATCAGTTTAAATCTTTAGAACGATCTCATATTTTTAACAAGTAGCCGATGAAACGACTGGTTTGTCAGTCCATCGTTAGAATTGAAAATAGTGAGACAATGGTTTGTGCAGTATTTGCTGTGGTGACTGTGGTTTGGAGGCAGTCCACTGCCTTTCTAGGATAATGGCGAAAAGGCAAAAACTGGATTTGATTGAAGCTTTTTGCCATTTGTTTATTAATTTACAATTCATGTCTCCGTTACTGTTGCTGCAATACTTCTTGTTTGACTGCTGACTAGAAATTGATGTGAGCTCACTCAGTGAAAAAGCCACATGAATTCTGGTTTGACTGCCCAAACTGCTGACACATGATCATATACTAATCTATTTTATTCAGATTAAATAGACTAAAATGGACTGTTCTTATTCTGCTGTTCATGCTACGGTTAGAGGTTCAGATATGAGTTTGACAGCTGTCAAACTCTTAAGCCGTTCCGTAGCTGAGTGAAAAGATGGAGGCACAGAGTCGATGGCTCAATATTCCCAACTAACCAGGAATATTTATGTCTGTCCTTACACAAAGACTTCTCAAGCAATTCAAACTGCACCACTGTCTGTGAAATAAAATAATCAGTCAAATCTTACAACAATTAGTATTTCGCTTCTTAATTATTGTCTCATAACAACCAAAAATATAGGTGCCATACATTTCTCAAAATGCATAACTGGAGTATGCAACATTCTACACAATCGATAATTAGAGTCACCCTCATTGGTATATAGTTACAGTAGTAATCCTCCACATCATAGTCTGGCACAACCTCTGGATGTTATCATGTGGAATGGTGGCTTACTCTTCGGTCACTCATCTGTGCAGCATTTTTATGTTGGTGAATGCTTCGTGCTCCGCAGTTCTCTGGCAAACAGAGTGCCTGGCGAATGAATCCAATCAATACTACACTACCGTAGGTTGTCAGTTTACATAAGATGACTTATATATATTTTTGGAAGTGCAGGCCTATGATGGACTAAATGTTATGTCTGATCATGTTTCCAACGTGCAGCAGCAGCCGTTTGTCAGTCATACTACTGTGGGAATCAACACGAAGGACCAGTTTGCAGGCAGACTCTTGTTATTCCCCTGGTCTAACTCATTATTTCGAAATAGCTGATTTTTCACACCACATGAATGCACTAATGTTGCAATCCTGGTGTTTCCTCATAGCTGTGTTATTCTTACAGATATCATTTTCTCCCCGTTCTTCACGCTTCTTTTATAGGTGGTCAATTCAACAAATGAATGGTCATTTGAGATTATTTTTGATAAAGGCATTGTAGCTAGCTCGAAAATATATATATTTACAGATATAAGACTACGCACAAATCAGTTGGGTGTGATCCAACTTTGGATTTGGAAAATTATCACAAATCTTGCTCTTACTATACCCAAGCCAACCATAAAATTGTAATCACTGATTGGTAAAGTCAGAATAAAATTGATTGTCTCTTTACACCTGTCAGAGGATGGGATATTCGGCAGCAAGTAAACATTTTTCGACTTGATGCGTTGGCAGCAGGAAAAATGGGAAAGCCTATTGATCTGGGCGATCTTGACAGAACACATTTTAATCGTCAAATGAGTGAGGGACAGCATCTCCAGAACTGCAGGTCTTGCGTGTTTCTGGCATATAGTGATCAATACCAACCAAAGTGGTCTAAGGAAGGACAACTGGTGAACTAGTGACAGCATTCAATGCTCATTGATGCATCCAGGAAGAGAAGGCTAGCCTGCCTTGTCCAACCACAGAAGAACTAGCGCAAATAGTTGAAAATGTCTCATAGGTGACAGAACTCAAAGTGTATCACAGAGCTGTTTCAGCACCAAAAAAAGGAAACCTACACAACATTACACAGTTGGTTTTAATTTTATGGGTGATCGTTGAAGGTATACAACTAATACCAAAATCAAGAAAAGTCTCCCACATTAATCCAAAATGAGCAATGCATTTTCAATCCATTGTGTGTGTTATTAGAGCATCTTTTAATGCTTCTTTTGTTTGATTTCAGCTGCAGAGGGAAAATCAGCCCCTCCAGCGCTTCCATATTTTGGTGTCACGTATCATGTTAAAGGTAAGCAGAACATGACCTTATATGTTTGGCATCTTTTCTGCTCCCAGTTCAGCCTTTTGAACTATTGTTTGACCTTTCATTGCAGGAGTAATCTCTCTACCCTACGCTGAAATCGAGGAGCCGTTTGAGGCCTGGTATGACCTCCCAGGGAATTCCAGCCGAAGTGACTACTACCATGGTAAGAAACCGTATGGCTGTTTCTTTTAAAGCTGACACTGTATTCCTCTTCCTTGATTACTGATGTGTGACCGAGCTGCTGATGCATAAGACCAAAATAACCAAAGAAGAACATCATAAGCACTCTTATATGAGGAAGTGAGAAAGGAGTATGCACTTTTTGGGAAAATCTATTGTCTCATGTTTCATACTCGTTAAAGTTTTTATTCGTTTTTTGATTGAAAAAAACATGATTTTCCATCATGATGGATCTTTTTTTCTTCTATTACTTTGCATTTTGACAGAAACAGGAGATCCATTTGAATGAGTCTGCATTATCTAAGCCACATACTGATGGTAGTGCCGAATACAAATATTAAATACATATTCTGATCGACCAGATCTGCTTTCTGACCTGGATGCAATTGCGTATAGTGATGGAATATCATTAGTTGCCCATGCCTGGGTACTTTCATATTATTTGGCAACACTGATACCTCATGGCAAGCAGGTTCTGGATTCAAATCCATCTCGGGACCTGGGCCCTTTCTGTCTGGATTTTGTAAGTTCCTCCTGTGCCCCTTCACAGTCCAAAAAAACACGCGGTATAGTTGAATGAACAACTCTAAATTACCTGTAGGAGTAAATGTGAGCATGAATAATTGTTTGTAGGATGAGGGGCCCTGTTAGGAACGGGCAAATTGTTTTGGTTGTCCTTGCCCCTTGCTAATATTCAAAAATTAACAGTTCTAAATGTCTTCATATTTGGGATAGCGTACACAAAAATCAGTGGCAGTACTAAACAACTGTAGAGCTTTGAAAACAAAATAAGGCTTAGATGAAATGACATAATGTTGTCTAACGTTTCTCATTTTGATCATCACCAGGCCAAGTGTCAACGTACCAGCTGTCGGGTGACACGGAATGGGGTGTCGCCTACAAAATCACTCCTGAGACCACGGAGGTAGAGCAGAATGTGATGAAGTGTTTCCAGGTCAATGGCACAAAGGATGAGGCAGTCAAACCACAGGCATTGCTGCCCAACATGCAGGACTTCAAGGTGTGTGTGTGAAGAAGCTAAACAAATAATAACGTTTCTGTACAATGTTTGAAAACCAAAGGGTGTAACGGTAGTAGAGCTGTCATGATCATGTAATTACAATTAGCGATCATCTTCCGTTCTTTTAATCTCCATTATAAGTCTGATGCACCCTGTGAAGAAGAGACATTTATCGGCACTGTTACACATATATATGCTATTTATACTGTCTTATGAAAGCTTCAGAACTGCTTCAAACTTTCAACTGCAACAGTTTGTCGAAGTTTATTAATTTGAATTGAACTCTACTTTTAGGAGCCCTAAACCCGCGCTTTTTTATTTGTTTATTCAACTTTATTCCCATTTAATCATTTGGCTCGTGTTCATGTCTCTAGTTGTCTATGTCGTTGAACAAAGATGTCCTTGTTTAGATTAGTGGTAATAGCTGGTTTGAGCACTGTGTTTTTGCTACATATTCGACAAATCATGTCGAAGTTACTGGGCTCTCTTTTTTAATTTTACTCCAAAATAACATGTCACATCAGTGCTGTGGTGGTTATAGCCACTAAATGATCTATGTTCTTAACGTCAGTAGCCCAACAGTTAAATAAAGTGAGTTTGGCCATCTGTTAAAGATGGCGTAACCTCCCATGTCTCCATCTACCTGCCAATGCAGCTGCTGCACTTGCGGCCACACCCAGCTACTAGCACTGACTTGTAGACTCCATGTTAATTGGGTTCAAGAAGCTTTCTCATAACTCCCCCAAATTTCTTTGGAAACATAACCGTCAGGAGTAAAAATATGCTCAAATTAGGAGCTGTCTAACTGAATTACATTTGGCTCAAATTATATCAATCAGACCAATATTTAATCATTTTTATCGGCCTAAAGATTAGTCTTGTCTATAAATTCACTTGGAAATTGAATTGAAGACTTGCACTGCTGACCATCAGTGGTTTGCATGGAGCCAGGACAGATCTTAGATAATTTCACAAAGCAAGAAAAGAAGTCCTGACAAAAAAAATAAAATAAATTAATTTGCATTTGTGGTCTTGCGTTCCAATGTCTTTAGAGGGGCTGCAGGTGTGGAAGGGTTTTGGTCACACAGCCCTTTTCAGTTTTTGTACTTTTAATTATTTTCCAGTCTCACTTGTACACTGATGCTGATCATAGTGAAGTTTGCATTATGAATTTTTTTTTTTCTCGCCATTGTCGCCAAGTGCTTGCTCAAGGAGGAATTTGTTGGGTCCTGTAGATAATTAAATAAAGAGTCTGGTCTAGACCTGCTCTTTCCTGAAAGCACCTTGAGACAGCTGTTGCTGTAAATTGGCGCTATATAAATAAAGATTGATTGAAGGGGAGGGATAGGAAACTTGGCAAAAAGAAAATTAGCTTCAACTCTTTAAAATAGGACACAATGATGTTAATGGACTCTTCTCAAAATAATTGTACCATAGTTTGACACTTATTCCAATCGTGATTTCTAACTGATTCTTCCCATAGTTCCTGAGGGTGGAGTACTATGAAGGGTTCCTGTGTGAAGTGTGGCAGCATGTGAACACCGTGGGTAACAAAAAGAACACCTACACCCTATGGGTGACTCTTTTAGAGAGCAGTGGAGATGGAAAGAATGTGCCTTTCATACCTGTTCATTACGAGATGATGGGATACGACACACTGCTTGGCTCACATTATGACAAATACTTGGTGGACTACAAAGACTTCAGCACTCATGTGGACCCCGAAGTCTTTGGGCTGCCTAGAGGTTTGTGCTCTGATGTAGCTGCATGCATCGAGATGTTTGAGGGAAAGAAATAACCGTTAAAAAAGCTCCTGTTTTGTTTTGACAGGGATGATGTGTGGGGCCTTTCCAGGTCCAGGAGTGGAGCACCACATGTTGGCCAATCCAATGAAAGATCTCATCCACATCTCAGCACAGAACCACGCCCACCACATGTTCACCTATTTCAAGGACAAGTTCCAGCGTAGGTACAGCGATGAAAGAGAACACGAGAAGAGGCAGCAGGCTTTTGTTAATAATCTTCGGTGAGAGGTCAAATCCCAAATCCTTTCTTAGCAGCAGTCCAGCATTAACATAGATGACATTTCTTATGAGTTTGTTCTCGTTACTGTAGGTATGTCCACTCCAAGAACAGAGCGGGTCTGTCCTACTCTCTGGCTCTCAACTCTCTGGCAGATCGTACTAAGACAGAGCTGGCTGTAATGAGAGGAAGAAAGCAGGGAAAAACCCCAAACAGAGGGCTCCCCTTCCCATCATACATTTACGAAGGGGTGGAAGTTCCTGTGTCACTTGATTGGCGGCTATACGGTATGTCTATACAATATTAAAATGTTCAGTTAAGATGCATCTTCATGACAGGACATCACTCATTTTAATCCAATGCTTTTAAATATATGCCTTACTCTAGCTTTTATTTACATTGCCTGATCGCTCTTTTAAATTCTTTACATGCACTCTGCCTTTTTACCTATCCCTACGTCTTTCTCTTTGCCATATACACTGATCAGCCATAAAATTATAACCGCCCGCTCAATATTGTGTCGGTCCCCTTTTTGCTGAAAAAAATAGTTTTGTCATGCCAAATACATTATGACACGTTTCTATCAGAGTCAGCATTATCTTTTGTCAGCAGTTTGGTCTACAGTAGCTCTTCTGTGGGATCTGTCAACACAAGCTAGCCTTTGCTCCCTATGTGAATCGGTGGGCCTTGAGTAACCATGACGGTCTTGTAGTTTCACCTATTCCTCTTTTTTAGACCACTTTGGTTGGCACTATGCACTAAAGATCGGCTGTATCCAACAACATCTACAGGTTTGGAGTTGCTCTGCCTCACTTGCCTAGCCGTCACAGATCCTTGCACTTGCACAATATTCCTCGTTCCAACACGTCAGGAAAAATAGTTCACCTGCTGCTTAATATATATAACTCACTGACATGTGCCATTGTAACCAGACACCTTCACCCATCAGTGATTATCACTGATTGGTCTAAGTCCAAAGCCTGAAAGTCCTGCTGTTGATCTATCCACTTGCCAAGCTATGATAGGATGGTCTTACTCATAGAAATTATTTAGCAAAAAAGGCCTCTAAATATTTCCAGTAGATTTTTTCTTTTTTTTCTTTTTTCATGTTATGAATTGTGGAACTATTTCAACTGAACAATTTAGTTGACTACTATCATCAAAATTTCCTGCAGAATATCAACAGTAGATTTCTAACTTCCAGTTAACACTTTGACTTGTTAGTGTTATGGACACGTCTTGAAGTTAGCATTCACCTAAAGCTCTGATGCTTATATTGATAGCTTTATCTATATATTCTGTATCTGTCCTTATCAAATAAACCAAAAATACTGTAAAGGAAATATGCTGTTGCAGGTGCTGTGACACCAGTGAAGGACCAGGCCATCTGTGGTTCCTGCTGGAGCTTTGCCACCACTGGAGCACTAGAGGGTGCTCTTTTCCTAAAGGTAAAAGGAGCTAGCCCACAGGAAGAAGATTCATTCCAGTTTTCATTCTACAGAGCTTCTCATTAATGCTGTGTACACAATATTTAAAAAAAAAAAAAAAAAAAAAAATGGGAACAAGAGCGGCAATTAAGGATGTGTAAAGGGAGATGAACGATGGCACTGCATCTGTTAATGTTCTGGTTAATGTGCATTAGTGGTCCTTGAGTTAGTCAATTACTGACATCTTATTAAATATGTATGACATTATAAGATCCGACTTTAACAATCCTTGCGCTAATGGATCACGCAACTTAAGCAGAAAAATACAGCAATTTAAATCGGAATTATGAACAACATTATAACTTGGATACAGACGCATGAATAAATAAAATTAAATCAGATTTGTGCTCGTGTGAGACATTCGCGTTTTTTTAAATTGTATAAACACCAAGAGAACTAAACAAAAAAAGTTAAGAAATAAAAACCTTTATAAAATCTTGGTAAGATTGAGGCCAGTCTGTAGTAGGTAAACTTTTTGCACTTAACAGCTGCACAAATCTGCAGCTGATGCTCTTTATTTGAGTCGTTATTAATTTGCTTCTATTTACCTAAAGAGAAGCTTCCCAGTGAGTGAGGATCGGTCCTCCTCAATGGATGGGGTGGATTTACGTGACGGCTCATTGTGCCAATTTCACTCTCGTGTGACTGACTTGATGGTGTTTGTGAGGAAATAAAACTGATGAATGTCAGCTTTGGCCTGCCTACATCCCATGTAGGCCAGAGCTCAAAGGAATTCCTTTTCCCGTATTGCCAGGCAACTCGACCCAAACATTGAATGGTTTATTGTGGGATCTGATGGCACTCCATTGAAGTGATCAAATTCTTTGACTGTCTCGACATGCCTTATTTTGTCTCTCCTTGTGGAATCGATCAATTTTAATAGGCTGTTAAGGGGGTGGTTGAAACACTGCAGGGGAAAAACATTATTGTTTTAAGAGGAAGCACCAAACAGCGCAGACCTACGGAAGAAATCAAGCGAAGCAAGAAAGAATAATAACAGACTTGCTGACTGGGCTGGGATAAAGAACTGTTGCAAATCCCTGCACATTTGTCTTCAGCTCAGAAGCAGCAGGTAGTAACTTGTAAGATACATGCCTGCATTGTGGCTGCCGTACAGCTTAATGAAAAATCGGATTTAAAAAAAAAACTCAACTGTCTCCTGTTTATATTTTTGTGTTTTCTACAAGCTTTTATGTAATTTTCCTGCAATTTTTCTTTTTTTAAATAGGTTTGTAGTGAATCTGAAGACATAGTTTGATGAAACCTCTGTTATACTTCACATAATGTGATTAATGTGGACTTGGACAGGTAACCAATCTATCTGTGGAGTGCGATCATGTTCTCTCCTCTTTCAGACGGGCTCCCTGCAGGTCCTGTCCCAGCAGATGCTGGTGGACTGCAGTTGGGGTTTCGGAAATAACGGCTGCGATGGAGGCGAGGAGTGGCGAGGGTATGAGTGGATCATGAAACATGGCGGCATCGCCACGACAGAAAGTTATGGAGCCTACATGGGAATGGTGAGATGATAGCAAAACACATGTGGCTTCGTACGCATGTGGCTACCTTTATTAAACAACATACTTACAAATCAAAAATTGTTGTACAACCACTAATTAAAAAAGCCAGCTTGCACAGCTCCATTCTTTCAAACTTTAGGCCGATCTCAAAACTCCTATTGATGTCCAAAGTTGTAGAAAAGACTTTACTCGTTCAATTAGTCTTTTTTAAACAAATATGGCATTCTTGAGGTCTTCCAGTCGAGTTTTAAAGCCCTGCGCAGCACAGAATCTGCACTTTTAAGAGTTTTTAATGATCTTTATTACCCACAGACCATGGTGATTTCACAGTTTTAATGCTTTTAGATCTAACAGCTTTTAAGGAAACATGGTATCTCTTACCATTTCTATGCAGACGACTCGCAAATTTACCTGCCACTGAGAAGAAATCAGGCCAGTTCTTTAAATTTGTTGTTGGAGTGTCTGAAGGACCTCAAAGCCTTGATGGCCCTTAACGGAAGTCATGGTGTTTGGAACTAGTGGTACCATCCAGCCTCTGCTATGGACCTGGGCTCCCTGCAGCAGTTTCTAAAATCTACTATTTCAAACCTTGCTGTCAAAATGGACAGTGATTTTAAACTTGATAAAACAGAAACTCTGTGGTTAAATCCGTTTTTTTATTATCAGTTGAGCGTTTATCTAAGGTTAAGACCATTTTAACCCTTAATGATTTTGAAAAGCTTATTCACGCTTTTATTACAACCCGCCTGGACTGCACTTTACTTTGGTGTGAGCATGACCTCCCTCTCACGTCTGCAGCTGGTTCAAAATGCCGCCGCTCGGCTTTTAACAGGCTCTCGCTTGCGTGAGCCTGTTAAAAGCCGAGCGGCCCCCATGCTGGCCTCTCTTCACTGGCTACCAGTGCGTTTTAGGATTCATTTTAAGGTTTTATTGTTTATTTTCAAATCCTAAAATGGCTCGGCACCACATACATTTCTGACCTCTTAAAGACTTACACTCCGTCGAGGTCACTGAGGTCAGCTGACCAGTTTTCTCTGGTCGTCCCTAAATCAAAACTAAAAATGAGGGGCGACCGAGGTTTCTCTGTTGCAGCCCTTAAACTGTGGAATGAGTTGCCCCCTCATGTCAGTGCAGCCCTCACTCTGTTTGTTTTTAAACCTCGCCTTAACTCTCCTTTTTATTCCTTGGCTTTTAATCCAGAATGAGTTGCTGGACTTTTCTTTCTTTCTAGTCTTGCCGCTTTCCTTTGATGTAAACATTGTGTTCTAATCATGTGCCTATGTTTTTATTGACTGTATAGCACTTTGGATAACTGTTGTTTTTTAAATGTGCTTATAAATAAAGTTGAGTTAGAGGTACCAAAAAAAAACAATCTCACGACTTGGTAGAAATTAAATGATGAACGATTCCAAAAGTTCTTTCTTTCTAAGAACTGTGCTGGCTCATGGGAATAGTTGAGTCTATAGAACGACGGTCTAGGTGTGACCTTTTTGGAAAAGTGCCTTGTGATAACATTTGTCAAAATTGGACCTAATTCAAATAACAGTTTTGTCATGACAGCAGCTTGCTACTGTAATAATAATAATAATAATACATTTAGTTTAGTGACTAGTACAGTTGCTTTGCAGTCAATCAAATAAAAGGGATCAAGTTTGAGGAGGTAATAAACACCTCAAACTGAGAGCTTTTAATAGTAATAACTTTTCCTTTATTGATCACATAGTCATACACAGTACAACATAGTGAAATTATTTATCTGCATTTGACCCGTCCCTGAGGGAGCAGTGGGTGGCTCCCCTTCAAAGCATCCAAGGAGCTAGGGGTTCTGGGTCTTGTTCAAAGACCCTGGGGCTTGACCGGCTAACTTCCGATCTACCAATTGGGGGCAGCCGTACTACCCACTGAGATACAGCCGCTTAAAGTAACTGAAATTGGGTTAAATGACCAGATTTAAACTAAATGAAGTTACTGCTTGTCATAATTGGGCTAGAATATATATTGATCAAACGCTACTGAAAGATTTGTATCTGTACGATATTATTAGTCAGTTCATCCCAAGTCAGTTACTACTACCTCTTTAATAAAATGATCTGTTTTTAAAGTTTCAATATTCCATTTTCTGTCTCAATCTGAACAGAATGGATTTTGCCATGTGAAACCATCCCAACTCACAGCACAAATCCAGAGCTACACCAATGTCACATCAGGAGACGCAGAGGCTCTAAAGCTGGCGCTCTACAAAAACGGACCAGTAGCTATCAACATTGACGCTTCGAATCCATCGTTTGTTTTCTACAGCAACGGCGTCTACTATGAGCCAGCTTGTGGTTAGTTTACCGCTAATTGGTGCTCCAACATTTTACAGCAGCAGTCTCTCTCTCTCTCTCTCGTAATCTAAGCTCACTTTTATTTTCCAGGTAACACCACTGATAGTTTGGACCATGCTGTGCTTGCAGTGGGATATGGTATCCTAGACGGGGAGCCATACTGGTTGATCAAGAACTCTTGGTCCACATACTGGGGCAATGATGGCTATATCCTCATGTCTATGAAGGATAACAACTGTGGGGTCAGCACTGATGCTACATTTGTTACACTGGTGTAGATTTTTCAAAGGGAATATTTTTGATCTGTGTTAATGCCACTATGTAAGTGTCTGAGGACTAATGACACCTAATGCTGGAATTGTTACACCGTGTTACACAGTTTATTGGAACAACCAGCTATTTAGCGATAACCTAATGTTGCTGGATGCGTCACATCGTTGATATCGGAACAAAGAGAAGCTGTATAGTGATGACTTCTTGAATGTTACAGTCTCAAAGTGAAATCAAATGCTGTACATCTTGCACACAGAACAGGTTTATTGCTGGAGTGCATCATGTGGATTGTACATTTGACTTCTTCTAAATAATTTGTTGTATTCTGGTGGAATGGGCTGGAGTCAATACAATAAATTGTTTCATGTGTCCCTCCTGTGACATCTCTGGTGAGTCCAGCAGTAAGGCATGCTTTTTTTTTTTTTCTAAATCCATGCAGTGGAATATACATGATATTCTACTCCACGTATACATTTTTATACATTATCACAAGGCAATGTTCGAGGTATTTATATTTCTTGTGGAATCAAATTCCTTTCGCCGGAGTCATGTTATATGACCTGTGCTCCTGATACATGCCTTGTTTTTTTACAAAGTTACTTACACAATAACATCCCTTTAACATTTGTAAAATGTACTATATGTACATCACATATCCAAGTCACCACAGCAAGTGATTTTACATCCGAGTACATTTCATTACATTAAACAAACATACATATAATGTTCACATGTGTAACAGTGACTTACCAGTTTCTATACAAAAATTACAAATTAACTACATTAGTCAGTTCCACTTTACAAAAAGATTCCCCTTATTAGGGGTTTATAAATGGCTCTGTACGAGTTTACTAATGAAGTTGTGTACTCTGTAAACTATGAATAAGACCTGTTGCTTGGCACATAGTGTGCTCACACTTATGTGTACTACTTTGTTAAATAATAAAGTGCTGCAGTAACTTGATATTGCCAAATACAGAACCCGCATTTATTAATGTGAGCCCTTTATAAGTTAACTGTTTATTAATGTCTTATAAAGTGTTTAAAACCAAATTCATAAAATAACGACCATTTATAGATCCTTTTATAAGCGCTGTTATAAAGGAAGTCTTACTGTAAATTGGTTCCCATTAGTCTAACTAAAAGCTCCATGAGGCATTATGAATTAATGCATGCAGTCTCAATTTAATTTATTCCTCTTGGGTTGAAAATTGGGGAACAAAGTTCCATCACGATACGGTATTTGCCGATATCACAAAGCCTGCCATGATTTAAGAAATGTAACCATTCAACAAAATTGGTTGCATTTAATCCTTAAGAAAGAAACATAAAGCAATTTTGACATGTTTTAACAATAATACATTTAACTTATAACGCACTTTACATTTGGGTCAAATCTCAAAGTGCTAAATTGTTTTGACAATTGTATGCTTAAATGTAATAACAGAAAGAAAAAAGACCTAAATTTCACTGTAAATTGATACATTTTTCATGTTTAGATACAGATAGGGTTTTTTTTCTTATCTGTTAACACTAAGCACTCCTGATTACCTTTAATTTAAATACATAATTGTCTACATTTATGTTTCATGACATTGTATTTACATGGTTCTGATAGGTACTGTGCTCAGTGGCTTGGAGCTATTAAACATTGAATGTTTAATACTCAATCAAACATCAACAAAAACTTGGGGTTCATCGGTTAGCAGCCACTCATAATTAATGTAATCTGAAAAATTAATTTTTCGCATCTCGTGACTAATTTGTTTTATGTTAGAACTCAGCGTCTCATTGACAAAACACTTTTTTAAGTTTAACTGACAAATATATGTTTAACCAAATAGTAAACGAGTTTGTACAAATAAACTGTTTGTTTATGGCCACGCCGTCAGTGCTAACTACATTAGAATTTAAATTCCCACTATATGTAAGCATTGAGCTAATTCACCAAGCGCTTATTATTTTTCAACACTGTTGTGAGGCAGAAAACAATCAGACTGCACCTGGAAGCCTTAACCTGCAGTTCCCATTGGTCCGCAGGTCTGTGTGCTGATAGGTAAGGGCGCCTGTGTATGGACAACACTGCAGGCCTGCACTGGTAGTAATTCCAAATAAACGTGTATCTTTAAAACGACGATATATATCGGTATTTTGACTTTCCATCGATTTAATTGGATCAATGTCCAACATACGGATATATTGATATGGATTGATGAATCGTTACACTCCTAGTTGATAACATGAAAACGAGCCAGTTGCTTGTTTAATGCAGCAACAGACACCTTTAGCACCTTTATACAAAAATAGTTTGCTATTTAGTAAATGAGCAAAACTCCCTCAGTCTCTTCAAATAAGTTGTGTAAATATTTTCACAGGATTGTGTGTACTTCTTTAGAGCGCAAGTGGCACCCAACTGGAGACATCCGCTCAAACTAAAAGCTTTGACTGAACACTACTACTGTACATGTATATATTTGGAGAAGAGAATGGCGTCGTTTGTTCGCCGCTTTTCCTCTCGAACTATACTCTGTAAAGCGTCTTTGAGTATTGTGTAAAGAGTTATATAAGTATAACGTATTATTATTATAAACCATGATTCACCGGATCAGTTAAACACTGCTTACTCTGACACGCCAGATTAAAAAAAATAAATAATAATAATTAAATGCAATCAGGGTCTATACATGTCCAGAACGCACAAGACTACAAAGCAATGGGCGAATTTAAAAATTGATAGAATAGTGGGTTATTGATTTGCCGTGGCTGCATCTATGAATTCCTGGTTTGTTTCTGTGCAGTCACTAATGAGATGAAATGAGTTTGGTTTTGTTACAAAACGTCCTTCATTTATTTGAGAAATGTTATTGCATAGAAGATGTTATGTTACGTATAGAATACAGTAGCAAAGTTGAGACTGTATAAAAGTGGAATTCAGTGTGGTCATCCTTTTTATACACACTCAGGCCTGACATGCCAGGTGTTGGAGCTCCTGCCCCTCAGTGCACCTAGCTGATTGGCTGATATTCTCAGACATCTTTTCCTTGTTGGGAGGTAACCTGAAGGATAAATAAGACAAGGCACACATTGAGCCATTCATATAGATAGGGTTCTTACATGGAAACAAACAGGGCAGTTAGACTATATATCCTGTTCAGGGTCATAGAGGTTGAGCGGCAAAGAAACATTAACAGTACAATCAACAAAGAGCTTAAGAGTGGTTGGGAATGTAAATAAGTGCCCACTGCTCCCTCAGGGACGGGTCAAATACAGAGAAATAATTCCACTATGTTGTACTGTGTATTGCAGTATGTGATCAATAAAGGATGTTTCTTCTTCTTTATTCTGAAAAAAGCCTCAGGGGTCCTCAAAACAGGGAATAAGTTATCTTCACTAGAATTCCATCCATAAGTAACAAAATGACAAATGTTTTTAAATATTTTCAGTAACATGAGTAGCAGAAATGAGTAAGAACAGATTTGTTATCACTGGATGCAAGCGTTGTATTTGAGATTCAAATATCAATCAGCAAAGACAGACACAATTTCAGAATGGTATACACAGTGGTGATGAATGTTAAGAACAAACATCGTAATTTCAGAATCAGAAAGGTTTTATTTCACCTTCATAAGGTGCTCAACATGCAGGTTAAAATTAATCAGGGGATAAATGTAAAATAGATACATCTACAATCAGGAGAAGGAAAGATATGAAGCAAAAGAGACAATTAAGGATGAATAAATTCTGTTTCAAACAGATAGTGGCTCTATGGTTTGTGTATGTATAACAATAATATGCAAAAGAAATTATCACATTTAAATGTGCAAAATATCAAAGGCACATAATGCATGTCTCTGAACGCTGCCTAGTTGGTTTTGTCTTGGTATGATAAAACATCTATGAAAATTTTTTGTATCTGATGATTTATCAAATGGGTTATTAAATTAATTTGTATTAGTTTATGGGTCCTTGGTGTGAAAAGGTTTGAGAACTATTGCTTTGACCTTCCTCGTAAATGAATAGAATATCCATCCACACAGTCATACCTCGTGTCCCAGTTCTCTGCGTCCTCAACTGTGTCAGGAAGCGGCCTGTCAGCAGTTTCAGGCAGTGCCAAGGCCAGGGCGGCACCCAGCAGCGGAGAGACACCAAAGATTACCAGAGGTGTAGGAGGGCTGTGGTTGTGTAGCATGTTTATGATGGGTGCCAACACACCGCCCAGTCTCGCAAACATACACGATACACCAATTCCAGTTTGTCTGAAGACCCAAAAGTTGAAAATGTAGATATTATCCAAATATTTTTTAATTTAGTGTTTATTAAAAAAAGAACTAACCTGTGAAGACTTACCGGATCACAGTGGGGAATATCTCTGCGGTGTACACATAGATTACTGTAAAGGAGGCTGTTATGCCAAACTTCCCAACCATAGCAAGACAAGCCAGGACATTAAAATTATCTACAGACAGAGGAAAGATATCAACGCTTTGAAATATAAGCTAGGATAAAAGGAAAAGTTTGTCTCTAAGGTGTGAAAAAAGTTCAGTTTCCTGTCAGATCACAACAAAATGCAGAGAAGCCATCATACCTGCAGGGACAGCGAGCATAAGCAGACAGGCGAGACCTCCAGTAGCCAGAAATCCACTTTGGGAGAGTCTACGACTTCTGGGGAGGACAAACAGGACGAGAGAACGAGCAGGGATCTCAACAAACCCAAGCACAAACTGGGTCAAGTACAGATTTGTCCCCAATCTGGACACACCCAGCGAGAGACCATAATACACTAGTACATTCACAAACCTGGTGAATAAAAGAGAGACATGGATGTAAAGAATGGCAAGAGAATGAGAGTGGTAAAATGAGAGTGGTAAAAGTATTTACATTTGTACAAAATAAAACAATGAGAAGCAAACTTGCACGCACACACACACACACACCCAATTTACCAGATATAAAACAAAATGAAAGCCTTCTTCCTCATCTGAGGTGTTCGTATGAGATCCAGTGCTGAATGGCTTTGCATCCCTCCACTTTGAATTTTCTCAACCTGGACACACAAAACCATACACTTGGTAAATAAAGGATGGTTATATTTTTCTCATTTTTAACAAATCCAACGATAACACAAAATATATTCTTATAACCTGTACATCTCTGTAGTCAAATCCTGTTATATTCTTATTCTTTTTTTTTTGCCTTAGGGCTTTTTAATTAACGGATTAAACAAATGAGAGCTCATTTGGGGAATGGGTCCAACTAATTTTTTATAGCTTAATTATGTTAATTAAGATTCAAAACAGAAAACCATTTGAATTATTCCCTATTTATTCATTGGCGTGTTTTGGCACAACATGAATCAGACACACCAGAATTTCTTCACCCTTCATGTATTAAAAGCCAAGCGGGCCTGTACCCGGCAAATTGGTATTTGAACAATATCTTGTTTCATGGTACCCATTTATATTTCACAATTTCATTTACATTTGAAATAACTTAACGTCATCTCCTGATATGCAAACAGGATCTAATGCTGATTAATATTCTGTGTTGTTCCACGCATCCTAAAGGTCACAAAGATCTGGTGAAGGTTCATAGGTATCATCACTTATAAGCCCATGTCTATGTGGAGTAACAACATCCTTATCTTTCCATAGCAAGTGATCCTTTAGAGGCCGTAGTGTAGACAGCAGACAAGAAATATCAACTCATGTAGACAGCATGAGTGTGGGTGTGTTACATTCCAAGTCATACTTCCAGAGCAGTAGGTAAGACTCGACCATTAACAAATGCTGCCTTGCGAAGGAGTGCTATGGCTTCCTCCTTCCGGTCGTTGGCCAACAGCCACCTGGCCGAATGAGGTACCACCCTGACAGGAGTCAGAAAGAGCAGACGGCGAGGGAAAGGAGAGGTGACACAAGTAGAAAAATAGCAAGACAAAAAAGGAATAAAAAAGGATGAATTAATATCTGGTCATAGGAATGTATGAATACACCGTGGATCTATTGTTCCGATGCTGTTTGAATATCCCACCATATATAGAAGATGAGCAGGAAGCCTGGGCATGATATAGCCAGTTGAAGCTTTCTCCAGTCTCGTATCAATAATGCTATGCCTGCTAGCAACATGTAGCCCACACCAAATGCGAAGTCTGTGATGATGCCAGCTAGCATGCGCCTCTTTGTGCATGTCCACTCAGTGCCTTTGGAAAGAACAGTGCAGGTTTTGGGAGAGGGTGAGAAAAGAGGAGAGGGGAGGGAATGAGGAATCATAAGGAAAGGGTTAAACTGTGGTTGTTTGGAGCGGAAAGCGTGACAAGGGACTGGGCCAAAATACCACAAAAAAAAACATGATACATTTTCACACACAGGTCTGACAAATATGACGGCATCCACTGATTTCCTTGAAAGTTACTGTCGGTTTCCATAATCCAACACTCAGGGGGCTTATTGTGTGTTTTGACATCGTGTGCTATAAGAATATAAGTTAATACCGGAGACTCTGTGGATCTGTGACACAACCACGCAATGTTAACATGCTAACATGCTAACATTTACAATGTTAGCATTAAGATGTTTTGTATGATGTCAGCATTTTGTATGCTAACATTTTCTGATTAGCACCACACACACAAGCAGCAGCTCAAACTGATGTGAATGTCATTGCTTTTGCATCATACACAGAAATATTAAGAAAACAGAAATAAAAAGAATTAATACACCATAAAAGTTGAAAATGGCTGCTTTTACCAAATTGAATGCCTAATCAGTGGATACCATTAATTCTGAACCACAAATGTCAACCTCTTGATGGGGTGCTAGGTGAATTGTCGGATATGATTAAGATGGTTGGGTTTCACTCAGCCGTGCCACAAATGTGTGTGATAGTTGTTGAGATATTCAGGTTGCACCAAAGGGGTGGATTTACTGTCATCACCGTGGTACAAGCTAAAGGTCCATTTCTAAATTGTGTTTTAGATGTTTAAGAGCTATAAAAATGGTGTTTGTTTAATTTTCAAGCTAACAGACAATTTTAAAGTCATTTACAAAAAAATCCTGTTATAATTGGAGATACTGTAATCTCAGTGTATTTATATAATGGATCTCATAACCTCTAAGACTATAGTCAAAGCTCCTGGAAACACACCGCTCATAACTAAAATCTAATTCTGACTGCAGGGTAAAAAAAAAAGAAGTGGAAGAGCAACATCTCTTCTCTCCAATCTGGTTACTTAATCAACAAGAACTGTCTGAAAATGG
This sequence comes from Lophius piscatorius, assembly GCA_009660295.1. Taxonomy (NCBI): domain Eukaryota; kingdom Metazoa; phylum Chordata; class Actinopteri; order Lophiiformes; family Lophiidae; genus Lophius; species Lophius piscatorius. Next base: position 110,630 of record VRLP01000848.1, read on the forward strand.
TCAGTTGAGAGAGAAAACAGGGCATGAAGTCTTTTTTTATTTTTTTATTTAATAATCTCATTAATTCTCTCTTTATGTCTAATTTGCCCTATTAAACTTTTGATTTATTTTTCCCCTACAATGAGTCACAAAATATTGCCGAATGTGATTTGTGATAATTCTGAATTGATGTTATGTAATGCTGTCACATCTCATCATGATTGCGTTTTAAAGCATATCTGTGTTTTGTTAGTACCAAGCACAAAGGCATTGATGATGACTCCTGATATTGTCGCGCCAACAAGAAAGCGAAGAATCACATAGATGGTGTAGTTGGGGGCAAAGGACGCAGCCACTCCAAATACAGTCTGAAGAGCGATGGACAGCAGGAAGACGAAACGCCGGCCGTACCTTGCACAGAGAGAGAGGGTGTGGACATCATTTTGCTTTCTAAGCACATTCATAAGTGAGAAATGACAGGATGAGGCTATACAGGCCAATCAGGAAACCGATATGTGAAACACTGAATATTTCATGATATAACTTGCACTCGGAGAAGCGCAAACCTCCACCACTGTAAGTGAACTGTGCTTGTATTATCTGACCGACCACTTAAAGCAAGAATTCACACATTCATAAAGTGATGTAAGAGGCTACCATGGAAGTCTACAGCATCATTATGGATTATCTCACACAATGAGTTTCTTCCAAATCTAATCCAAATCCAAATCTAATTATGATGTGTTTGTGACCCACTGCTGTATTCACACATAACTAAAGGCTTAAGACTCCCATGGTTTCAGACTTTGTGGTCATGCTTTGATGCTGAGGATCTGGACTTGTTTTGAAATGTATCCGTATGAGCTCATAGGTCCGAAGGCTCCGGGCTGAGACATAAAAGCAAAGCCTACCTGTCAGCCATGGTTCCAAACACCACAGATCCCACCAGCAGGCCCAACATGTAGATGGATGAACCAAGACTGTTCAGTACAGCATTGTCGCAAACCAGATCCCACTGGGAGAATAAGAAATCAAGTAAGAGGGAGTTTTAGTGAAGCTGACATACAGTATATCCTAAGCAAGGTAATCTAGCCATGTATGGCTCTATTATCGTAAATTACCGTATTGTAGCCTATATTTGTTAATCTCCCAAGTAAAGGTTATTTATATATACTGTATATGAAGCACCAAACCACATCAACTGTTATCTTAATGTACTTCCCAAAATGAGCAGGTCTAGACCGTACTTTATTCCTCAGGCTCCTAACAATTCTACCATTCTACCATACTATGACTTATATAAACTAATTGTGCTTAGCTCACTATGACTGCAGATAATAGTAACAAGGAGATTCTTCTGCATTCCAAAATAATACCAATTAAAAATGTCAGAGATTTCCAGCAAAACATTTCAAGCAAACAATTCTACAATGTAAAATTAAGAAAATGTGATATCTAAATAAAGTTTTTTCCAGAACAGTTAGGCCCTTGATGAAATAAATATAATTCATAAACTTGCTGATAAATATGCACAACCTGAGGCAGAACTAAGGTTACCTAATATCAGTTGTCAGTAGGGTAACATTTAATTTTGGCGATGCTTTGCATCGCAATTAATAATGACCCTAACATGAACAGTATCCAAAGCTGCAGTAAACAGGGTGTGTTATACATCCTAAAGAAGAACTTTTTATCAACACCGCGCACAATGACTCCAGTTGTCGCAAGGAATGTTTTTCAAGTGGTGGCTCTTCTAACTGGTCTACTTAAATGGAGAACAACTCATGTTTGGTCCAGTTTGCCAACAGGCATTCGAAAAGCTTAAGGCACTTCTGTGTGACGCCCCTGTCTTAGCTTAGGCCTATTTCTTAAATGTGGAAATTTTTTTAATGTGGAATACGGAAGCATTTCCCCCTGAGAGTCCTAACGACAGAACTCTTTTGGGTGCGTTAGGATTGGGGTTTTGTCCTGGTAGTGCTGCAATAAATGAGGTTAGAGTATTGCTCGGGAGCAAAGTCGTGGCTGTGGGGAGGTTCCCAAAGTGGATGTGTGTGTCTAACGTATGTTTAGGTTTGAAGTCTAATTAAGAAGACCTTGTGCACCTTGTGTTCTCTTTTTGTTTATTGGTGAGAGGGAAATTATTGTGACTTCTATGTTGGATGTAGCTGATTTTCTTAAGGTTCCGTCAGAGGAGTTCCTAGAAAAGTTCACAAAAGTAAAGCTATTAAGCAAATGAGATCAATTTGACATAGAAATAGCTGAAAAATGGTTGAAAATAATGTTAAAGCCATTTTAAAAGCGAATTTGGGTGAAAAAGGAATTTTTGGTGGGGAGAGACCCCTTAATCCAACCACTACTGGTTTGTCTACGCAGGTGTTGGCAATCAGTAGCTCAACATTTGAGCAACAAAAAGAATTGCTTTCATTGCACTTGCAACATGATAAAATGAAACATTGCGTTGTTATTGAAAAAAAATTTGTGATCAAAAAAATGCACCCTTTTTTTGGATGAAGGATGAAATAAATTTCCCTGAGGTGTCAACCGCACGTGTAGTGACACGTATAATGACATGTTCAAATGTTGATTTTGCATCTGGTTATAAAAAATAAGAGCCTGTGGCTGTAGACATGGGTCGCTTTCAGTCTCTGACTTATATTTCACAGTTTCACGGGAGGATGTTGTTGCTGAATAGCAGACTTCAGTCAATCTTATAATTGACTGTGTGGGTCTGTTACCGTCTTCTAGATCCGGTGCACCGTACCTCCTCACTGTGATGTGTCAAATACCAGTTATCCAGCCACTTTTCCACTGCGCACAATAACCGCAAAGTCTGTGGGGCATGCTCTTAACCAGTTTATTGCAATTTTTGGGATTCCAAAAATAAACCAGTCCGACCAGGGTTCGAATTTCTCCTCACATTTGTTTTGCCAGGTGTGGAAAGAACTTCACTTTAAGCACAACAGGGCTTCAGCGTACCATGCACGAGGCTGTTGCGGGCTTACTGTATCCAAATGGAGGGTGACTGGGAGGATGGTTTGCCATGGATGATTCTTGCAGCTTGGGGGGGTCACACGGGAAAGCACTGGCTTCAGTCCTAACGATTTGGTGTTTGGTCACAACATGCGTTGTCCTTTGACGGTGTTATACGATCACTGGGAAAAAGCAGGACAACCTACAAACCAAATTGATTACGTCCATGGTTTTCGGCATAAGTGAAATGTGGCAGGTGAATTAGCAAGAAAGAACTTGTCATCTCAAAGTAAAATGAAAAAATTGTTTGATCGACATGCTGAGCAACATGTATTTAATGCAGGAGACCAAGTTGCCGAATATCGGCTCGCTCTTCCAGGCTAAACTCACCACACAAGGTTATCAAGCAAGTGTCTGAACAAAATGACATAATATCCACTCCCGATCGCAGAAAAGAATCTGCACTTTGCCATATCAATTTTTTAAAACCCTATTACTGTCGTGAGTCTTGTCTTCTAGATGCTGAAGCCGTGGGTCCTCAGGCCCCAGCTTGTTCGATGGGCAGGGTGTCCTTGGTTTCTTTCCCTCACTCAGAGGCTTCACAGGATGGATTGCCTTGTCTTGATGCTGCTGTTTTACAAGGATGTTTCAAAAAATCTCGCTCCGCAACCTGCATGTGTTGTTGAGCCACTTGTCAGAGTCCAAGCATGCGGAGTTGGCAGAGCTTATCAAACATTTCTCCCAGTTGTTTGGTGACATTCCTACACAAACTCATCTGATCCAACATGATATAGATGTGGGGAATGCAGAGCCCATTAAGCAGAGGTTTTACAGTGTAAATCCTGAAGAGCGAAAGTATTTGGATGCTGACATGTTGGAAAAAGGTAGAGCAGAGCCCTCTTCTTCCAGTTGGGCTTCAACGTGCCTCATGGTCCCAATGTCTGATAATTCAACTCGTTCTTGCACAGACTGCCCTAAAGTGAATTTGGTCTCCAAACCCGATGCGTTTCCACTTCCCGGCATTGAAGATTGTGTTGATCAGTTGGGTCATGCTAAGGCTTTTGAAATATCCACTTTTGGAACACCAAAGGGTCTTTATTCTTATAATATCATCCCTTTTGGGTTGCATAACGCCCCGCTAACCTTCCGGAGACTCATGCACAATATCCTGAAGGATTTGCAGGGAAGAACAGACTATTTAGGCAATGTAGTTGTACATTCTGATACATGGTGTTGTGGTTTAGAGCGCATCCAGGCTCTGTTCCGCTGCTTGACTGAGGTGCAGCTCAATGTCAACCTTGCTAAGTGGGAGTTTGCGAGAACGACGGTGACATATCTCGGTCGGGTGGTGGGGTTGGTCATAGTGTGACCAGTTCAGGAGAAAATCCAAGCTGTCAAACGGTATCCACCAGCTATCACTAAGAAACAACTTATGCGTTTCCGAGGGCTAGTTGGCTACCACAGGGGTTTCTGAAGTATTTTCTCTCCTTACTGGTCTACTTAAATGGAAAACAACTCATGTTTGTTCCAGTTTGCCAAGAGGCATTCGGGAAGCTTAAGGCACTTCTGTGTGACGCCTCTGTCTTAGCAGCACCACGGTTTGACCGTCCCTTACCGTTGCAGTTAGATGCTAGTCACGTAGGGGCAGGTGTTTTTCTCCTACAGGCTGATAACATAGGTTTTGATAAACCAGTCATTAAAGCATTTTGTTGTCTATGTGGGTTCTGGTGTCGTGTCTGTTGTGGTCTACACCCACCACAACCCTTTGAGTTTTCTCAACTCTCTGCAGTGCCCAAACCAGAGGTTAATGAGATGGTCACTGATGTTACAGTCATACTTGCTGGATATCCATTACATTAAGGGTTCAGAGAATGTAGTGGCAGATGCATTGTCTCAAGTTCCTTTATATTAACATCAGTCATCTCTTTTATGCCAATCATCTGTTGTCTGCATTAATGTCTCTCCTTACCCCTCTTACATTGCTTCCCACTGCTACCATTTGGCTGAGGGCGGGGCATGGTAGCGTGGGTAAAGGATTGTGGGTGACAGTATAAGGTTATTCTTGTAATAGCTTAAGACAGTTAAATAGAATTGGTTAAAATTAGTACCCATCTCAGTTTAAGAATTATTCAAGATACGGTTATATATAAAAATTGCACTTTAGGGGACATCCACAGAATCTTCTGCTATCGGACCACTGTTTGATAACTTTTGAATTTGCAATGCTAAATCACTCGCCAATAGAAAAATCTTTCTACGCTAGAAATATATCTGAAGAAGCTGTTATAAAATTTAAAGAAGCTATTCCATCAGCCCTGAATTCAGTTGCATATCTCAACTTAAAAGAATCTGACTCTAACGTTAGTCCTGGGCAAATTGATTATTTCGTCGATAGGGCAGCAAGATCACTGAGATTAACTCTGGATTCTATCGCCCCCCTAAAAAAGAAGAGTGTGAAACAGAGGAGAGCAGCTCCATGGTTTCACAACCTGACTCGAAACCTCAAACAAACAACTCATAAACTAGAAAGAAAATGGCGACACACTAAAGAGGCGGGTGTGAAGGCCCCATGCTTAAACAGGGCCTGCTGCGTCTTTTTCCCCTTCCAGTATGTTTGTTTTCCTCTGCAGGTTCCTAGTAAGGGGAGTTCATTAGTGCTCTTGGCTGCACCTGGCAAATCTCCAAAAGTGTTTAAAACTTGGTAGTCTCATTCACTCCAGTGGCTGTCTCTCTTTCCTCACGACTACACTCACACCTTGATGAGTGTGAGTCCGGCGCTATGTCTTGAGATCGGTTGGCTTCAGCTGTTTGTTTTGATTTTACCAATACAACACTTCATTCACTATTTCACACTCATCCAACGACAGACACATTGATACCACTGATTTAAACACTACATTCCAGTATGTTTTTTGTTTGCATTATTTTCCTGTTAATTAATTGGACACGTTATTACACTTAAGCCAGTCTCTCTTGTTTTGTCCTGAACCTGGAGCCAGGGTGTGAAATTATGTATATGTAATGTATTATGATATGTGTAATTACAACCCTGAAAATCATCTTCAAATCTTATACCAAATAGACTTTAGTGTGAGGAAGAACTGGATTAAGTGCTGGAGGTTTCCACATCTAAATGTTTCATGAATCTTTGTGTTTGCTGTGATGGCGGGGGCTTTCACTGAAACACTAAAAAACATGACTTTCTCTCAGTCCGTACCAACATGGTAAACTACAGACATCTGGACCCCGCTCCATGGAGATGAAAAAGGCCTATTTCTAAACAAACATTAAAAAATGTATTTTTACTTTCAGCTGAACGGACATAAAAAAATACCTAGTTATGAATATGATATTCCATTTATTCAAAGACAGGCGTGATTACTGTCGTGAGTCTTATCAGACTGAACCTTTCATTGTCAGTGACATTTGTGTTTAATAACACTTGGTCCAGAAGGCAGAAAGCATTAAGCAGTAGGGGGATGTACCATTGATCGTATTTAGCCTCTAACAAAGTAACCAGTAAGTAAGTAGTACACAGTGTATAAATCCAATTTTCAGTGAGGTGACACGATAATGCTTGACCTAAAATTGGGTAAAAAAACATATTGTCTTACTATTGTAAAGCTTAAAGGACAAAAGTTTACATGGCTGGTTAAAAATCAACCAAATCTGTACATTTCAAACCAATCATTTGAGTAATCCCCCCTTAAATTCATATTATTTCTGAAGATTCTGTGTCACCTAAAATAGATCATCAGGATTTCTCAATATCTTTGATTCTTCTTTTGTGCCGATGCATTGCTGAGTGTGTTCAGGAAGGCATCAGCAGTGTACACTGCAGCGCATGTATACCCACTTGCCATGCCATTCTAAACAATGGCAGGTGAAGTCAGAATTCAATTGTTTTTCTCATTAAAATTTCCCCTGGCAGTGGTAGGGATATATTTGTCAGCAAATGAACATGTTTTTATCATGTAAAGCACTTTTATGTTACTTTTTTATGCATGAAAAGTGCTACATAAATAAAGATTGATTGAGTGATTGATTGATTGGTTGATTGAAAGCAAGAAAAATTGTCAGGCCTAATGTCTTCTTAGGAGTTCCCTGTCTGTAGTGATTAGAGCCTACCAAAGGGATCTAAGGAAAGACAACCAGTGACAAAGACTCACTGATTTACACAAACTCTAGCCTATGAAATTCTGACCCACAGAGGAGCTGTAGCACAATTTACTGAAAAAAGTTCATGCTGGTTCTGATAGAAAGGTGTCAGAACAGGCAGTGCATCGCACAGCTGTTGGTAAGAGGGGGACCGACCCAATTTAAGGCAGATGTTTGTAATATTATGGCTAATGGCTGTATGGAGCTGAATATTGTCGTGATGGATAGAAGGGGGAAAAAAGATATTCTATCCATGTTAATGAATCCACTGCCAAATATAGTAGATTGTTAGAGCTTGGATGTGAGCTCTTACTATGGGTCACGTGTCTTTAAACTCATTATGCTCATACTTAACTTTTATGAACCAATTCTACATGACCCACGTAAGAGTGGGGATTCGTATTTGATTTTACATAGATCTACTTTCTTCAACCAGGGCATGGATGTGTACCTCTGTGACTGTCGTACTCTGGAAGGTCTCCCTGCTGTACACCCATCCGTGGCCACATGGCACGCGCTGACTCCGGTTGCCCTGAGTCGGGAGCTGGGAGGAAGAGCAGGAGGAATCCGAGAGGCTGAAGTTGAGGCTGAATACACCTTGGAGGTAAGACTGATTCCCTGCCAGTGAACCGGAGCTCTCCCGGCAGTGATGGGGCGGAGTGGCTCCGGTGAAGATGCTCACCATCATGTGGAAGGCGAGAAGAATTTGGGGTAAACAAATCCATATGTACAAAATCTTCTGGTATTTACCGAAACCCCCGATGGCAGTGAGGATCTGGTCGAAATACATCGTTAGGGTTGGCTCTCACCCAGTGGATCAGGAAGTGCGAGGGAGGAGGAGAGGGACACAAACAACCAGAAGACAATAAATCAAGAGGTGGCGGGTTGATGAGGAGTAGATGTCCGACCTCCTTCTGTCCATCAACGTGTGTTATCTCTCTTTGTCCTGGAATGATCCCATTACATCTTCATGCCAAAACTTGTCACATTCCTGCAGACTGAGGCATCTCTTTCAATCTACGTGATGAAAAGTTCAGGAATCATGAAGGTATCCAACAGGATGTGGGAACCGGTTTGCTTACTCCCCCATTTACTGGCAGTGTGGGAAAAGTGATGCTCCTCCTGTTTAACACCGGAGAAATCCACGAGCTTTAACGGCAGCAGGGAGGGCGTATGATAATGATGTGTCTGTTACTTATAGTGCCAGCCCACAGCCTCGTTATAAAATCCAGAACAGACGCTTTCTATGCAGGACCGACGCTCCGGGAGTCTACAGCAGAGGAATTTGCTCTAAAGCGTCTTCTTCACACCTGGAAATCATTCAGTGTTCCAGGTGAAAACATTTAACATGCGACCATTCACCACGTGGTCACAGTAAACAGTTGTTTACATGTGGTTTATTCATCAAAACCATCTTTGTTGTGAATTATTCACCAACAGCTGCAGGTTGCCCTATCAAAAAAACTGCCAAGCTTCAATTTAATTTTCAGAAGAGAGAAAAATACTGTAACATTACACATCTCTGACAATGAGCAGCATTGCAAGAATGATTTCTTAAAATCGTACCATTTGGTCAATTTGATCTCTTTATATCCCCCATAATTTCCGTCTTAGGAGAAATGGGTCTGGTTTCTGATTCTTAAGGTCAAAATTCATATTCTTAAAGGTCCGAATTTAAGTTATTTTGCATTCAATAATAATATCAATTGATAACAGACAATAACAGAGAAAACAATATTTAAAGTTATTTTCGTTTCAAAACATTAGCCAGCACTTTCAAATTAAGAATAAGATATATTATGTTAAAGCAAAGAAAGTATTCCTTCGCAGACTATATATAGCTTTGTCAATAGACTTTTTTTTTAATCCAGCACCGTCATGGCCTTGAAAAGACTGAATGATAATAAATATTTTTTCAGTTTAAGAGTGAGTGAAGAGGGAGACAACAAAAAATTAGCCATTATTCGTCCCTCGCAAATGCAAATGTTGTTGATATAAAACGTTTGCATCAGTTGGCTTAAAATTTCTACTTGATTATGCCAAAAACTGAGATATTAAGGTCCCATACAGAAATTCAATAAATCTGTTTAATGTTAAAACTTGAGGACCCTCTGCTGCCATCTGCTGCTGGAAGAAAGAATTACAGACTCCTCCTTTGACCCTTGTCTACAGAAAGTACACGAGTATTAGTATTAATGTGCCGATAAGCTTTAGTTAGTCATGTATTCACATTTAATCACCCGTAATAAAGTAGCTTGTGAAAAGTAGTGAAAGTTACAGTTGGTCTTCTTTACTACGAAGCAGTTTAGTTTAGCAGTTTCTTTTTTTCCAGGTGGGGTATGATGTTTTAAAGGTGTATGCATTTAACATTATAATGATAGTTAAGTTAAATCGAATTAGCAAAATTGTAAAAGATTAAACTGACTTTGATGCAGGTTTTTTCTTTATATGTCTGTTATGATTGTTAGCGTAATAACCTGTCCCATATGAGTGCTTTCTGATGATTGATCTAGAACGGGTTAGTACTGGTTTTGGGTGCCTAGATCAGGGGTGTCAAACTCAATCACAGAGGGGGACAAAATTAAAGATGGAGACCACATCGAGGGCCAAAAGGGACTCGTATTAGCCATGTTTAATCTGAGGCATTATGACAATTTTATTATTTTATTTACGCATTTTATAGAATTCCGGTCAAGCCAACGGAATATAAAATAATCAAATTACAGACTCAATTCAAAATACATCAGCATACTTAATTTTTAAGTTTCCCTCTCTATAAGCATAGTTTCACAGAATAATTTCCAATGAAAAGTTTTTATTCACAGGCATCAACAACCAGCCAAGTCAAGATAACAATATCAACAAAAATGAACTTTAAATTACCCTTGGTAAATGGTTGGGCTTATTAGGCCGTTTGTTTCTTCTGCCACAATAAAACCTTAAAAGTAATCTGTTTTGCTCCTCGTAGTTGTTCCTGCAGTAAGGAGCCGCTGCTACTAAGAAAAAAGTTAGGCGAATGAATAGCCTCCAGGTGCATTTCACATTAAATGCAAGAAACTCCATGTGTTTTTCTTGTTTGAACGCAACATCACTGACACATTTTGAACGGTTGGAGGACGTGAACGCACCTCCTCAGTTAATTAAAACGTGCGTTCTATTTACTAATACGAGCGTGCCACTTAATAAAATATTTAAAATTCATCGTTTTCATTTTTTTCTCGTCTATATCTCCTTCCAGGCTCCCTACCACCTTCTCTGAAGATTAGTATAACGTTTATTAGTGTTACTGGATAAACGCTGATACCAGTGCCAAAACGCGCCCGTTATCGTGGTGCATCGTGGGATTTGTAGTGACTGTGATGTGTGTGCTGTATGCCGGCAGTCCAGTTGTTATGAAAAGAGATATTATTGTCTCACGGTCCAGTATAATTGTTGTGCGGGCCGGATGTTGCCCGCGGTCCTTGAGTTTAGGCATGTTCAGGGATGCACTACAGCAAGGAGATGCTTACCGGGATGTAGTGAGAATCAAAGCAACGCTTTCAAACTAAAAGCATGAATAGTCTTTTGTCGTAGCCTATGATACGCTTTGGAGAAAAAAAACAACCTGAATCAAATTATCATACGTTATCATATTTTAACCAGATTTGACATTAGAGCTCATTTTCCATTCTGTTTGTTTGTCTAATAGGCCATTGTCATACGCATCCTTAGAAATGGTCATAAATAAGGAATTTGGGGGAGGATAAGATCATTTTTCATAAAAATGTCTTAACACATTGATATTTTATTTCTTAATATTTTTAATAATTGAGTCAATTATTAATATAATCAACTATTACTTATATAGGGCCTGATCCCATAACCTGTTAACAAGTGGCACATTCCAAAAGAGTAAGTTTAGCCCATGGTCTTGACACCCCCATAAAGAAGAACATAACACGGGTGATTGTGATTGAAGGGCATTTCCCCTTACCAGCAGAAGTAGGAGAAATCCACCTCAGGGAGTTCAGACAGTAGTTGTGGTAGGGATGGCTAATGACCCCTTTTGTGACTTGTGGTAAGACTGTATGCACAAAAATGCAAGAAAGAAAAAGATGTGTGAAGAGAATCATATTTAAAGTCATAGCCAATTTCTCATTTAACATTGATGGTGTGGCACTGAGAAGAACTGATAAGTCCTAGACAAGGACAGTCGATAACTAGATGATTTTATGTCAGAGGTGTGTATGTTAGTGTAAGAGAAATATTATTTTGAAGCTTACTTCATTATTTCTCATGTTTAAATAAAAAATGAAATTGAAATTAATTGCAGCTGCGTTCCATATAAAGAATGCATATACTTTCCATTGGTTTGGATCAGAAACGACATAATGTTGCACACCTTGCCCTTGGTATCTATAATGGTTACACCGCTGTAGAGATAGAAAATAATAGTAATAATAATAATAGAACTTAAAGCTGTATTACAACTACTAGTTCTAAATATATATATATATATATATATATATATATATATATATATATATTCAAATAAATACATACATAAATAGTACAGTATAGAATAGAATAGAATAGAATCAGTGATTTCAAATCAATATCCAAAACCAAAAATTGATTTCTAAAGTGGATTGGAATAGATGATCTCTTGGGGCCACCCCTAAAGATGACAGCCATAAGAGAAACACAAATACGTGAACATCAAGCAATAAATTAAATGTATTGTTATTATTATTATTAAGAACAGAGCAATAGGTCACACTAAAGTTTTATTTTATTTTGAAGGCACAGAACGGAAGTGTTTTTATTGCCACCCTGCTGGCTTCACTGTGGCGGGGAGACTCCAACGTATGTGGGTGACAGTGAAGGGAGACAGAGGGAGATGGCTGAAGGGAATAAACAGTGGATCGGGTCTAGAGCTAACTTGGAGGCCAGATTAAATTGACCTTGATCATCTAGATCTGTCATCGCTGTGGAGAGAAAACAGACCTGAATCATCCAGAGACCCGCCTGGTGGCCTCCACACGCACCGCTTTACCGTCTCTACCTGCTCATCTGGGAGGCGTTCATCCGAATCTTACGTTGACCCCTTGTTGGATTACTCATCCCTGTTGGATGTTTTGACGAAGAAGAACAGTCCGGATCAGTCTGCTGAGGTGAGTATCCCTTTGCATAAACTGCAGTCATTCATGCCGATGGCATGCATGCTAAATTCAGTTGAACGTTACTGTGAGGACACGATTTATGAAAACTCTGTGACGCAATCTGCTGATGTAGACCTGATGTAGATGAAACCACACCCTCAGAAAGCATTCAAATAAAAATCTGTTTGTGGCTCGTGGATGAAGGAACCCTGGCCTATTTACTGTGAGGAGGCAGCTGGCAGCATGCTCTGTAGGACAGCATCAATGTGACTGTAGGACAGTATCACTGTGACTGTAGGACAGTATCACTGTGACTGTAGGGCAGTATCACTGTGACTGTAGGACAGTATCACTGTGAATGTAGGACATATCACTGTGACTGTAGGACAGTATCAATGTGACTGTAGGACAGTATCAATGTGACTGTAGGACAGTATCACTGTGACTGTAGGACAGCATCAATGTGAATGTAGGACAGTATCAATGTGACTGTAGGACAGTATCACTGTGACTGTAGGACAGTATCAATAGGACAGTATCAATGTGACTGTAGGACAGTATCACTGTGACTGTAAGACAGTATCACTGTGAATGTAGGACAGTATCAATGTGACTGTAGGACAGTATCAATGTGACTGTAGGACATATCACTGTGACTGTAGGACAGTATCACTGTGACTGTAGGACAGTATCACTTTGAATGTACGAGAGTATTAACGTGAATGTAGGACAGTATTAATACAATGGTAGAACAGTATCAAGGTGTTTGTAAGACAGTATTACTATAACTCTAGGACATAATCAATGTGATTGTACGAAAGTGTTAATGTGACTGTTTGACAGGACTAAAGTGACTGTAGGACTGTATTAATATAACTGTAGTACAGTATTAATGTTAGTGTAGGACAGTAATAATGTTACTGGAGGAGAGTATTAATATAACTGTGGGACAGAACTAATATGATTGTAAGACAGTATCAATGTGACTGTAGGACACTATCAATGTGATTGTACCACAGTATTAATACAACTGTAGTACATTGGCAATGTGACTGTAAGACAGTGTTGATATACCTGTAGTACAGGACCAATATGACTGTAGTGCAGTATCAATGTGACTGTAGTACAGTATCAATATGACTGTAGTACAGTATTAATGTGACTGTAATACAGTATTAATCAGACTTTAGGAGAGTATCAATGTGACTGTAGGACAGTATCAATGTTACTGGAGGACAGTATTTATGTGACTGTAGTACAGTACAGTACCTAATTTCTAAAAAAATATGGTAGAGATGATCATATTTTGGGAGTGGTTCAATGTTTATCTGTATGGGGATGTTAAACATAGAAACATTCCTTTTCATCACGAGCCTACAGTACATTTACAAGAGCTCAACCTTTCTGTCCTCTTTAACATTTCACTATATAGCTATTGCCAACATCTGGTTGATTTCTTGGAGAACTGCTCAGACGATTTTGTATATCATACAAACCGATAAATGAATCAACATGGGTGAAAATATAACCTACTTGGCAGACATAATGTATGAAAATGAAAATACAGCGACAATTCATTATGTTCCAGCACTATGTGCAATTGGATGGATCATGCAAGGGGTAGATACATGGCACTCCTGCTAATGTATAGCTGAGATCATGCAGATTCAGTCAATTAAATGTTTAGGTGTAAGTGTGAAAGGTTAGATATTATATGTAGATGAAAAATGCAATCGTTTCCACCGTTATGGAAAATTACTGATAATAAACATATGATTCCAAGGTTAAGGAATTGAGCAGGATTACTTACGTTGCCATGATTTCGATTAAAGTGATGTCATCATGGTATATTATAGAGTGTAATTATAACCAAGGTGCAGTTATTAGTTATAATGTATAATGTACGGTGACGCAGTGGTTAGCGCTGCTGCTTCACAGCCAGAAGGTACCGGGTTCAAATCCACGTCTGCCGGCCTTTCTGTGTGGAGTTTGCATGTTCTCCCTAGTGTCTGTGTGGGTTCTCTCTGGGAACTCCGGCTTCCTCCCACAGTCCAGAAACATGTGATATAGGTGAATTGGTGATACAAAAGTGCCCGTAAGTGTGTGTGGTTGTGTGTCTCTATGTGTCTGCCCTGCGATGAACTGGAGACTTGTCCAGGGTGTACCCTGCCTCTCGCCCAATGTTAGCTGGGATAGGCTCCAGCCCACCTGTGACCCTGAACTGGATAAGCGGTAGATAATGAATGAATGAGTGTATAATGTGTATACGACCTCTGAGCGTAAAACCTTACATGGAGTTGGACACTCTCATTATATAATGCTATTATCAAGAGTTCCTCTTAAACCCCATCTGCCTTCTAATTCATTTGCAGACGGATGAAAAAGTTGTTTCTGCAGACAATAGGATGTCATTATTTATTGAACCAGTTGTCAGGTGGCACAGTTCGGATTGTTATGCAGACTCAGCAGCAGTACATTAAGTTAAAGAGTCTGTAGAGACAGAGAGCGAGGCCCATTAGACGATAAGTTATCAGAGGTATGTTTTATAGGTCATGTCTCTCATTCCTCCTCGTTCTTCCCTCCTCCCCAGGTTGCTGTATCTTCTGACACCTGTCTGTCTGGTGGACCTACTGACGCTGTGGAACTCCAGCTCCAAAAACGCATGGCCCCTTTTTATCTTAACCATTGAGAGGTGAGCCAAGCTGGCCTCCCAAGCTCCAGACCTGGACCCAGACCCGGATCCTGAGCTTGACCAGCAACCCAACCACGAGGAACAGTATGTGAGCGAGATCGCTCAGCTTGACACGGATCCGGAGCCGCCAGACTGTAGGGACGCCGAGACCCTCACAGGTGTGTATGTATCGGATGATGCTTTGATTTTGGTTCAGTCCTATTGTTTATTTTTAGATTATTTTTTTAGAAAAACAAATCACCTATGTCTAAATGTCTTTCTTCTTCTTTCTTCAATGAAATGCACCCATAGCAGGGGAAGTTGATCATTTCATGCCCGTTTTTTTTATTGAATCACTAAAGTGTGATTAACATTTTAACATCAGATGATGATCCAGATGGAGCTAATTACAATGTATGCATATACAAATGATAAGGCCATCACAATTTTTAAACATAGCCTGCTAAATAGCTACTGAAACTGAAATGTGTTGATTTATACAGCATTTGTTCCCTGAAGGTGATAATAGAACTATAAATTAACATTAAAAAAGCACTCAGACTGTGTAAACCTCCACCAAGACACAACAGTACCCATGTTAAGGAAAATTCATGCAGATTTCTCTGTTATGTTATACTTATTTTACTGCCTCTAACTCAACAATCTCTCAGAAAATGAAAAGTATTATGCTTTGTTAGAATGCTTTCACCGCTGCTAAAATCTGTCAGGTATATCCAATGAACACACTGACATTTTAGGGGCTTGCTATCTGTCAATACATTCATTCATTTATATTCTCCTGTCCCCTCTGTGATGCTCAGATGTGTGCAACAGCACCGACCTGCCAGAATTTGAGATCATCAGTCTCCTAGAGGAGCAGCTGCCGGTGTACCGGTTACGGGCTGACACTGTCTACGGCTATGACCACGATGACTGGCTGCACACTCCCCTGGTTGCGCCGGAAACCAGGTTTGACCTGACCGCAGAGCAGATTGAAGAGACACTCAAATACTTTTGTAAGTCTGGCTGGCGCACACTCATCAGCATTATTTCCCATGACACTGATGCTCTTGTTGAAGAGAAACCTTTGAAGTTATGTTGTTTGAGATTCAGATAGAGACGGAGCGGAAGCTATGTGGATGAAATTAGCATGAAAGGAGAGAGGCAGGACTTCTGTCAGGAGTGTGCAGAATGTCAACTTTGATTGGCTCTCACCTCCGTCACACACCCTCTAAATCAGTGGTTCTCAACTGGTCTGGCTTCTGGACAACAAGCCTTTACCCAAATTGAGGAACATTTTCAACTTCTCAAATTTATTTTTAATGAAAATATGGTTTACATTACAGGGCATTATCGCCACCTACTGTTAAAGAATTTGAATAGACAGCACTGCTGCATTAAAAAAATCCCCCTCAAAATAAAAGCTTTTCTTAACATTTTTTTTTTTTCTCAGACAAAGGCCGAGGCAAACCCATTGAAAACGAGGTCCTCGACCCAAAAGTGGGTCGCAACCCACCAGCTGAGAATCACTGCTCTAAGTCACACATGTCAAACTCAAGGCCCGTGGCACAATCATTATATCCAGCCCGCGAGACAATATTTAATTTTTAAAATAACCGCCCCGCTGGTATACAGCTCAAACACCCCATACGACAAATCCCAGAATGCACTACGATAGCCTGCACCTATGTAGTCAGATATCAGCTTTCATTCAGTTACTCTGATAAACATTAGTCCAATTTATAGGAGATGCTATGGAGAATTCGGGGGAGATATAGTTGATAAATCTTTTTTTAAAACTTTGAATAATAAATGTATTATTAAGTCACATGCAGGTATTAGTAAACAAAACGCACTTTTTCATTAACTGGTAAGGTGCGTTCGCGTCCTCCAGCCATTCCACACATGTCATGGCTGCTGCGTTAAAAACCATAAAGCACATGAAGTCGTTCACATTTACTGTCAAACACACCGTTAGGCTGTTCATGACTGTTTTCTGCATTACTCGTTACGAGATTTAACAATTAGTTATGCTCATCTATTTTGAATTTAATCTGTAATTTGAGTTATTTTCTATTCCGTTGGTTTGTTCAGTGCATTTTATGGAATAATCATTGCCACTGCAGATCCTTCGTGTTAACGTAATAACTCAAAAGTATTTCATGGATCATTTTCACGTCTTTTACCCTCACTGTCTTTGGTGTAAGGAAGAACTAAATGTTTGGCAAAAGTTAGTTGCATATTTCTACCACTTTGGGGAGTTTTATGTCCAATATCACAGTTTTTGGGCTATAATTTATTCAGAATACGAAACTGATTTCCAATCCAGATCCGCTGGTGCTCAGGTTAATAAATACCGTCGCTGGTACAGTTAGCCAACAAGGTGCCAGCTGTTAATATAGATGGAAACGGATGACCCGCTGTTGCAACCCTGGAAAAAACACAGACTTATGTCTGTCACTTCCCAACCAGATGTCCAATTACATCCAAATGTTCTCATATGAATCTAGGAGGAAAAAGATATATATGTATGTATATTACTACACTATAATAGTTTATCCTTTATTCATTAGGGGGAACTTTTTGTGGAAAACACTGTTCCTCGTCCATAACTTAACCATAACTCCAATGTGTTTATATTTAGCTCATATAAATTGACACAAGGAACTCTGTCTTGTTTCTCTACTGAGCGCAGAAAAAAAATGTTTAACTGTATTTTATCTCCATTATTGGGTCACTATGGGATCTTATCTTAGAGCATATAGCTGAATTCTTAGAAATAATAAGGTTGAGTCAATATGGACCGTTTGAGATTATTAATGAGTCACATTTAATTTGAGCAGTTCAGTCACGGGGATTGCTTGTACAAGCAAGGGATTTGGGGCCTTTTTGGGAATAAACCGTTGTTATGCCCAGTCTAGGCAAAACCTGGCCAAGTATAAAGAAGACTCTTTTATTTCCCAGTCTCCCAAAGAGGACCAGTGTCCCTACCAAATGCAGTTGCAAACAACCAACAAAAAAAGTTTCAGGTCTTTTTAACCTAACCAGCTTAGCAATATCAAGAAAGAAAGAAAAGAACAGTTGAATTTCCCTGATCTCCCTAGCAGCAAAACAAGAGAAAATAGTTCAACAAAAGAAAAAGGCTTCCCACCCCTGGAAAGCTTCTGCACTGCTCTATATATGACTATTTACAATATATTCAATTCGATTTACATGTAGATAAATGGAACAAATGTTAAATATCTTAACTTACAGGAAAAAAAACCCATCACCAACTTACCACCAAAAGGTTCTGACAATCTCAGAACAACCACACGGCCCAGGCTGGAAGCCAGGGAAATCGAAAAGAGTGCGCATGTAGCCACAGGAACCATTTAAAAGGTAGTGTCATCCGTATTCCCTTAAATCACCTGCCTCCAACTGTACCTGGGAACGCATTTCTCCAGGGAGCAGCACCAGCTTCGGGCAGGGAGGGAGAACAACACAAAACACAGCAAACACATCTCATGACACAGGTCATAACAACCGTTGGTGTCGGGGACGACAGCGTGGACCTAGTTTATGATGATGCTGCGTGCCTGATGTGTGGTACCAGACATTCAGGGAAGAACTTTTCACTGACTTGACTCATTTATGGCGGTCTGACTCCTTCTCTGTGTGAATATTTCGCCCCAAATCCTCACATCCCTCTCCTTACTCTGTGCGTGTGTTTTCTATTTCTGCAGTGCTATGTGCAGACCGAGTGGGCCAGATGACGAAGACCTACAATGACATTGATGCTGTCACACGTCTGTTGGAAGAGGTTAGATGATCTATTTTTGTCTATTATAGGAGGGAGGATTTTTTTATTAGTCATGACAACTAAGTGAGGCCGCAGCAGAGAGGATACTTTCCCTCTACACATCTTAATTGCAGTATCCGCAACTAAGAAAAACAGCTATTTTTTACTTCTCTCTTTTCTTTCATTAAAAATAAAAATCCCAATGTGTCCAGAAAATGCTGTGGTGGTGAACAGTTATTCCAACATATTGCATTTTCAATGAAGCTTCATCTTCTTTCTAAAATGAAAGATGTTTGTAGTAGAATAGTTGTGGGGGGGAAATGAAAGCAGCGAATCATTCTTCCTCTGCATTAATGACAGCGGCTCCACCCTCACAGGTCAGCAGCAGGAACTATGTAGTTTTAACAGTGCTTTACTGTTGGATTTGATGACGT
This sequence comes from Lophius piscatorius, assembly GCA_009660295.1. Lineage (NCBI taxonomy): Eukaryota > Metazoa > Chordata > Actinopteri > Lophiiformes > Lophiidae > Lophius > Lophius piscatorius. The sequence continues at coordinate 129,764 of VRLP01000848.1, forward strand.
CTACTCGTAACTCAATATCTATCTCTTCTTTTCTCCTCTCCTCTCTTGTTCCAAATAATAGAAAGAGAGAGATTTGGAATTGGCCGCAAGAATTGGTCAGTCACTCCTTAAGAAGAACCGAATTCTGACTGAGCAGAATGACTATCTGGGGGAACGAGTTGGACAAATCACAGAGGAGGTCTGCTGTCACACTCATTCAAGTTATGTAGAAGGGATTTAGTACACATGAACAAAACAACCCCCATTGGAGGTCTACATGCTCCCTCCTCTAACTTCTTATGTTAGGTCTTTCACTCCTACAACATTATTAATGTCAGCATCCACCTGTATGACAGCCAAACCAGTTCCACATTCAGATGAAGACCATGTGATATCATTGAAAACAATAAGATAGGAGGGAAGATAAATGGTACGAGTCAACTCAATGTACATAAATACACAACACTCATTTCTTGATAGTTTTTTTTTCTATTTTGACCCTCTGACTCCTATGATCATATAAGTTTGGTCTTTAACCCTCTATCCTTCTAACCATACGTGTTTTGGGCTCAGTATACTGATACAGTGCTTTAAGTAGTAATAGGTCATAGAGTTGAGGCTGGGCTGCTAATAAAAATACCAAATATTGCAGCATGACATTGTTTAATTTGGCATATAAAAAGCTTACTTAGGGTTAGGATTAGAGTCAACGCTAAAATGAATCGTTATAAGTAGGCCATGATTAGTGATAATTTTCAGTATACATTGTGCATGATTGATTTGAGAGTAGTCTTGAGTCTCAAACACGATTTTGAGAAATTGCATAATGCCTACACCCGACTGATCCCAAATGATTACCCCACTGTTAAACTAAGCCACGTCTAAGGGGGTAAAGCTTTGGCAGGAAGTGATGTCCGCGAGAACACCAGCGCCAGCCTGGACATTATAAAAGTTGTTGTATTGGCATGACACACCAGACAAGTTTCCAGGGCTGTGAATGCTCTACATGCCAAAGCAGTGTGTCTACACCAGTGGTATGCAGCCACAGGAAGAACAATAGGGGGCCTATGCTCCAACTGACCATATGTTATAACCGAAAATCTGGGTCAATAAATCCTGAAACCATTTGCACAATGATAGTATATGAAAACGCAATAAGTAGAAATATGAGGCTTGATGGACTTTGTTAGATAACTTTACACTGGTGCTGTGTTGACGAACCCGTCTCTAGAGGAGGATGACGTCACCGTTCTGTACTTACTAGCTGTGAGCCTCGACCTAAGAGTGAATGAGCGTTACAGCATGAACATTGTCTCCTGTTCTACAGGGTGGCATGAGGAGGATAAATGCTGTTATCAGTAAACACTGAACACAAATGTATTGTTTTGTTATCTTTTCATTATAAATTCCAACAAAATATGGTTCATTGTTTCATATTACACAAGAAAATTTGCTTCTAAAGACGTGCATTTTTAAATGCACCACATTCACAATTTTCTTTTTGGCACATTTTAGAGAAAACAATCAAACATAAATGTTATTTTTATTTGCTTGTAGACAAAACAGGCTCCCAAAAGGATTTAGATAATGACGCATGCAGCTAACATGTTGTGTCCTATTCCAGGTGGCCCAGCTGCACCATGAGCTGAACCTGAAGGATGAGCTGCTGCAGTTTTACACCCATGCTGCTGAGGAGAGCGAGGAAGACTCCAGCTTCTCCCCAACGTTGGTATCCTCTCTTTGCATCACTGTCTGACTCTCCATTTTGAAGTATTAGTTTATTCATATATTAGTTTATATAATTCTTTGGATGCCAAATCATGAAAACAAGCAAAACAGTAAGAAAATGTATCATTGCGGACCTTCAATTTGAGACTCACTTTGTGTTTTTGTGTTCAAAGGGGCATCAAAGGTAAACTGCCAACAGCTTCAGGAGGTTTTGTGAGTGACCCCCTGCAAAGGAAACTCAAAGATCTGGAAGAGGAGAACCTGTCGCTCCGATCAGAGGTATCTCTACTCATCATAATACGTCCACACATGATAAAAAGAACTATAATTACTGTAAACCTTTTTTAACCACGCCCATATTCTTGCAGGCTAACCATCTGAAGTCAGAGACGGAAACATATGAGGAAAAGGAGCAGCAGCTCGTCAATGACTGTGTGAAAGAGCTCCGTAAGTCCTTCCATTTCTATTTAAGCCTGTTTCCTGAGTTAATGTGCATTTCTAAAATCAATTAATGCATAAATAGAATTTTAGATTATTGTTTCCTCTGTGTGTTTTGGCTTTGACATCTTTATCATTTCGTACCCAATGCTATAGACACATGTCACTCTCTCAGGACAAATTATAATATTTATTATTATTATTATTATTATTATTATTATATCCCCGAAAAGTCGCAAATATTATGGAATTATCATCACAAAGGCCGGATCCTTTGTATTAACGCAATACTTCAATAACAGTTTCATGGATCATTTTCAGAGTTTATACCATCCTAGAGCTTAGTGCGAGAAAGAACTGATTTTGGGAAAGGTCAGTTGGATATTTCCGACACTGGAGGGAGATTTTTCTCCAAAGTCACATTTTTCGGGCCATAATTTCCCAACTCTTGGTTTGATTTAGCCAAAATATGGTGCATATGAATCGACTTGTGAAGATCTATTTTTTTTTTTTTTTTATATATATATAACCTTTTCCTTAACCAGGAAATATCCAATTGAGAACAGGCATCTCTTTTGCAAGCATGACCTGGCCAAGAAGGCAGAAGCACACGTCTTAATACACCCATACAAACAACACTGTGTACAATTACAATAAATATGGGCACATGTAGTAATAAAAAAAATACACAATGTTATCACATTTTAAAGTGCAGGTTATGATATTAGAATCAAATGAAACAAACTAATCATGTGCAAACACACCGATCAATTGTCTCACATCCAAGATCTTATTCTAATAGTTCACATTTTATTCACTAGGGGGAGCTGTTTTTTACCCAACACTTCACATTTAATTTGAGGAGTTCAATCTAGGGGATTGGTTGAACGATGCAAGGAACTGGGGACTTTACGGGGATCTACCTTTGCTGTCGGCCACATCATCATAAGCTTATACTATTTTTTGCTCCAATTAACTGGATGCAGCTTCACCAATACTGTATTTGAGGCGGCTTTGGCTCAGTTGGTAGAGCAGTGGTAACAATAATAATTTCCATGACATTGTACTGTATGTACTGTGTAACATGTGATAAATAAAGGAAAGGTTATTACTATCATTATTTCTAATAGTTTTGTTAAATAATAGTATTTAAGAATTACTGTATATTATTAGGAATAAATATACAGTTCATTTCTTTACTCTTGTAAACAGTTCTTCATCATAAGTTAATTACAGTATGTTAAACTGTATCTGAATCAATAGTATGTCTCCAGTATTAACTCGTAATTAAAGCCAATTAGTCTGTTTACTTAACATTCAAAGCTCTTTCCAGCACAACGCTATATTTATCCAGTCTCCTCATCAGGAGCAATAAGCATCGCACAATCTCTCTCTTTCATACACACACATACGAACGCACACGCTCACACACACACACACACACACACACACACACACACACACACACACACACACACCCCAGTACGTGTAGGATCGTAAGTCCGGAGACACACTTGCTGCTACAAAAAACTAAACTACTATACTAATAATTTTACCAATCATAAGAAAATGACAATTAATAAAAAAAAATAAAAAATGCAATTACTTAATATTTTCAACATTTTGACAGGACAAAGTAGAAAGTTTTTGTTCAATGACACAACTGCCACCTCTACTGGAAAAACTCAATTTTGTTGCCGTAGGTATGATAGAAAAGTCGTCAAAGATTGAATGCATCTGAAAATGTAAAAGATAAACATACTAAGAAAAACTGAGTTATGAGATACACACCATTAGTGCTCCTAGAGGACATGCATAAAATCTGATCAAATTCTTTCCAACACACTGCTGTTTCTCTAGCTACAGAAACGTCTTACACTCTAGTATTTCTGTTCTGTCAGGGTTGTCCAGTCTCCAGATTTCTGCCATAGCCGAGGAATTGGCCCGAAAGACTGAGGATGCTTCCCGACAGCAGGAAGAGATCACACACCTGCTGTCTCAGATAGTAGATCTGCAAAAGAAAACAAAATCTGTGAGAAAACAGACAGAAACTTCAACCCATGTAAACTCACTGGCAGTGCTCCTGTAGGTTCTTTTTCTTATTTGAACATGCCTGTGTGCTTCTAGCTAGCCGTGGAGAATGAAGAGCTCTCTCAACACCTGGTGGCAGCTAAAGATGCCCAGAGGCAGCTTACAGCCGAGGTAACATCCAGTCCCACCCCTTTCCTGATTCATCCGCTTGCCCAGCTGACAGCAGTTGTTTATTTCAATGTATTCTTTATGTCAACAGCTTCAGGAATTGGAGGAGAAATATTCAGAGTGTATAGAGATGCTGCATGAAGCCCAAGAGGAGCTGAAGAACCTGAGGAACAGAAACTACCCTGCAGGAACCCCTCGGCGCTACCATCCTCTGGGCCTGTATCCAATGGTGAGGATGTGTGTGTGTGTGTGTGAATGTGTGTGTGAATGTGTGTGTGTGTGTGTGTGTGTGTGTTTGATTGTCCTCTGTTTCCTCACGGGTCCCTGTGTTGCAGGATTCTCTGGCAGCTGAGATTGAGGGGACAATGAGGAAGGAGTTGAGCCTGGAGGACCCTGAGTGTGAGGACCAAAAGTAAGTATGGTCTAATTCCTTCATTTGATATTATGAACCAATTATTAGAACTTAAATTAAACACAATTCATAAATGATCACTTTGTTTTTAGACTGATTCCTATATATTTTTCTAGTGCAGTCATTTTCAAAGTTTGGGATGTGGTCCCCTGGTGGGCTGTGAACCTGGTGCACATTATAAATCTACGTTGTGAAAAGTTATATCTAGTTAAAAGTACCTAATAAAACAACTGCATTACATATAAATGAAGTGTTATTTTTCATATATGTTAGCTATTAAGATCTCTCAGTAGTTTTAATAGTTTTTATTGTACTGTTTTTACTTTTATACAGCTATTTCATTTTGTTTTATTTGGAATTTTATATTCATTTTTTTGTTTTTGTTAAATGCTGTTTTTGTTTGTTTTGTTTTTTTAATATAGTTTTTTGCCTGATTCAACCTTCAAATAATATTTTTCTCAGGATACAGGCTTAACAATTGAAAATCTGCACTTCTTCTTTTTTTTGCGTGTGTGTTTTTTGGAGCTGGTTTATTAATTTGCGATGCATTTCCCCAGACTCACATTTAGACTCACATTTATGACTGGCGCCATAATGTTGCAACAACACAGGGAATAAGTACCAAATACTTTCTTGGAAAGTCTGCGTCTGCTAACCGTTGTGTGTCTGCCTAGTCCGCCATCCTGTCCCCTCGAAGGATAAGAATGTTTACAGTGTGAAAATATTAGCATGTAGCTTAAATCACCAGTGTGATTATTTTAGATCAGAGGAAACGTTTGTAGTACCTGTTACAGGGGACACTAAACAAAAGTTAAAATAAGAATTTCCCCCCCTTGTTATACCCAGGCAGCTTTTTGACAAAAATCATCTCATCGGCTGAGATGAGGGCAGAGCTAATCTCGAACAATAGGATAGCTGAAAATGAAAAAATATATATGACTGTGATGTACAATCCTATCTTGACAGAGAGAGAGAGTGCAGATAGTTTGCATGTGGAATGTGATCCAGAAAAATTGGCTAATCATGTAGTTGTTGTATAAACATGATACCAACCTCTAAAATTATAAGCCTTGTACTCACTTGTTTTTTTGTGTGCAGAAGCCATCAGAGGCGTGTTTTTGAGACTGTTAAAAACATCAACCAGACAGTCCGTCAGCATTCTCTGACTCCCACCAACGCCAACATCCCAGGCTCCAACCAGTCTCTGTCAGCTCGGACGTCGCCCCTGTCCAGCGGCCTTTCCACTCGTCGCTCCAGCATCTATGGAGGTGACATCAGTGGAGAGAGCGTCGCCCTTGACAACCGAACTCAGAGCATCCTGATGGAGGCGGCTTCCAATCAGGATAGGTGAGGAGTAAATAAAGAGGGAACTGAGATTGAGCACATGGGTATTTCAAAGTTTCTTTTATTGGACTGTATCTTGAGTTGAGTCTTGAATTAATTATTCAAGATTTACTTGTAGAACAACATTTTAATGCTCTGTAACACCGCTGCTCTGGCAGCAGCACAGAGGACCGAGAAAAGAAGTCCAGCGGAGCGGAAGACCTGCGACTCGCCTTGCGCCGCCTTTCCCTGCGTCGACAAAACAACCTGAGCGAGAGGCGCTTCTTTGAAGAGGAGAGGAATTGCAGGAGGGGAGGCCATGGTGGTCTGCATGACTCTCTGGCCCAGGAGGGTGTGATGACACCATCAGAAAGTATCATGTCTATTGGCAACCTCCACATGTGGGCCTCAAGAGGGCCGTACCTCCCCGACAAACTCCAGATCGTCAAACCACTTGAAGGTGAGGGAGAAAGGGAGCAGTTTCTGGATTTACAGTGAGTGATTTTGCCCTATGCTGCCCTCTGCTGGTAATGATACATACTCCATTGCTCCTCCATAGTCTACAAATCCCATCCGAAACCTCTGTTTATATGAATTTTTCTATGTTTATTTACACATTTTAATTTATTACATATTTATTATTTAGCATTTTCTGTTCATATTCAATATTTATTCGTGATTTCCTCTGTTTTTACATTTTGGTTTGTCCATTCTGTCACTGCTTGCCATTCTGTTTCACATTTATGTAGTCCACTAATAAAAAGATTGTCTCCATCTAATTAATCCTCCATTTCAGTTCTTACCTCATTCCTCTGCTCTTCATTGCTCTTTACTCTCCCTATGTTCCTGCTATCTTACTCATGTACATAATAATAAGACAAATATCTCTAGAGTTGCTCTTCACAGAAATATATGTGTTGTAATACTTTAATATTACAACACAGTATCACACAGCACAGAACAAATATTTACACATTTATAATCATCATCATCGTCTTTTTAATTCGCAAACGCTGTTTGCAGAAATGGCAAGTAGAAGTAGGTTGAAGTACAGATATTTGTGTGGGAAAAAAGAAGTAATGATTTAACCTCTTTATTCAAGTAAAGTTAAGAAGTAAAGGCTCTCAGAGAGTAATAGTATGAAAGTAAAATGTAAACCGTCTACAGTTTATGTGCACATCTAACAGAACATCTTATAATAATGTAATTTTAATGTGATGTTGAATTAAGGGATGAGAAATCATATATTAACTTTTACAACATTCCCTCACAGTGAAAGAATTGTTTCATCATCAATGACCTAATTGTAGAAAGGAAGAGAGGCAAAGTGAAAAGTAATATAATAATAACCTTTACATATCCCTTTTTCTTGTATAAATATATTCAATACGATGTTCATATCAAATCTAATTTTTGAATTTAATTATTATATCTATATGATAAATATAAATGCAAAACACAAATCTAAATCTTAAATGTTGAGTCTAAATGTGTATCATGAACTGCAACATTTCGCATCTGTGTAAATTCACAGTCGCAACATGACATCATGCATTTTCTTTGTGGTCATGTTTCTTCCATGTGCTTCTTGTCTGTTTTGTTTTCTCATTTTTTCTGTGGTATTGTCTATTTAGGTTAAAATCAATGCTGCAAAATAAAATGTATCTGTTTATGGGAAAAAAAAGTATCTATGCATCTGTGGCGTGACAAAAATAAATACTCAAGTAAAGAGCGGTTTCCTGTAAACTCTCCTAAAGTGCTGCAATAAAGCATTTGTGCCTCGCTGCTTCCCACCTCAGGCTGTTTGTAAATAATAAATCATGTCAGGAAAACTCTGCCCTCACAAAATGTTTGGTCACTATGTTAAGTATTGAGTTGTAGATGATCCTTCAAATGTTTTGTGTTCTGAGGATGTTCTAGTTCTATTTTTTTCTATCAACCAGGCTCTGCCACGCTGCATCACTGGCAGCAGTTAGCCCAGCCTCACCTTGGAGTGATTCTGGACGCCAGGCCGGGAGTCATGCCAAAGGGCTACAGACCCCTGGAACTAGAGCTGGAGCAGGTGTGTCTATATTTACGCTCCAGTCGTCCATATGCAAATCAGTTTAATCGTACACATATAAACAACTTTCTCATTGTCCTCTCTTAGTTTTTGAGAATTCCATGTATTTACAGACCGATCGAGAGACTGCAGTGACGCACAGTTAAATGTTCATAATATCAAAGTAGCTTAACTCTGGAGTTTTCATTGCTTTAATTCTTTAAAAGTTTAAAAAAATTCATCTTATTAGTTGATAAATAACAAAAACCTTTTGTGTATTTATATGGAATTACTAATTACACCAATAGAAGTCAACATGTTTCTATTACCATAGATTTATACTACATTTTAACATAGTATTACACATCATGTATCTGTACTGTGATATTGACTCCTCCTTGTCTACAGGTGTACCCATGGGGGGGCTTTGAGGAGGAAGAACCAGGAGAGCAGTATTTCCAGAATCTGCCCACCTCAGCAGCCACTGCCTCACCAGCCTTACCCTTCACCTCAGGAACCTGTGATGCCAACCTCGAACAGCATTCACCCAACCTTGTGCCACTTTCTCTACCCTCTCCATCGCCATCACCTCATCTCAGCAACACTGATGCCCTGGGTGAGAGTATAATCTGCATTTATTCATACACAAAACATACAAACCTTTACATATATTTTCCTTTTCTGACTGTGTTTGTGTGACTTGCAGCTGCATACTACCCAGGTAAATGCATGGCCAACACTAGCTCCACCTACACCTTCACCACCTGCCGGATCCTCCACCCCACTGACGAGCAGACACGAGTCACTCCAAGGTAACAAAAGATGTTTGATGAAAATGAAAGGAGTCTGCTCATCGTGGCTCTTCCCTGTAATTATTTCAATGTTTCTCCATGGTGTTGAGATCAGAGTTAAGATCTCACTTTTTACATTCAGTCGGACTTTAAATCCATCCATCCATTAGCCATCCATCTAGTTGTCCATTCATCTATCCATCACCCAGCCAGCCATCCATCCATCCATCCATCCATCCCTGAGTCATCCATCCATCCATCCATCCCTGAGTCATCCATTAAGCTGCCCATCATCCATCTATCCATCAGCCAGCCATCCATCCATTAGCCAGCAATCCAGCCAGCCCTCCATTATTTTCTTTTTCTCTATCCGTGGCTGCATACCAAAGAGGGTATGCAGGTATTTCAAGCTACCCTCTTCCAAGGAACTCGTTCCGGCTCATCTGGGGGGTTCCCAGTACATTCCCAGCCTACATCAGATATTTAATCCATCCTGAGAGCTTGAGGACTCCTCCCGGTCCAACAAGCCAAGAAAATCTCCAACTTGAGGTACCCAGGAGGCAACCTCACCATATTCCAAAACTGCCTCCTTTTGGCTCCATTCAAAGCAACAGTGGCTCTACTCCAAGCTCCCTCAGGATGTCTGAGCTCCTCACCCTACTACTATAATGCTGAACCCTGCCAGCTTACAAAGGAAGTACTCCTACTCTTATATCCACAATATAATTCACTCAATCACTACCCAGAACTCAAGACCAGAGGTGAGGGTTGTAGCATGAACTGATGGGTAAACTGATGGTCTGATCCCATGTCCATATTACTGCTGATACTGCATCAAGCCACCTGTCCATTTCATTGTCCATGTTCCATCATTCTTGAAAAACACCCTAAGATTCTCCTATGCTAGACAGACGCAATTCTAAACTTCCCAGACTAGAGTAACCGCTCAGCTTGACTGTACCTTGACGATCATGAATGAGGTCAGAGAAAAGAGTCAGTTTCATGCGACACAACCGTACAGTGTTAATTATATTTGTAGGTCCACTAAATATCACGTGCTACTGAAATAATGCATTGATGACATATGAACTTCAATGAACTTGTTAAAAGTCTTAAGTTATACTGATTATTATTTCCTATTTTTGCTTTCTTTCCAGCCTGAACCCAGTTCCATCATCATCCTCCTGTGTGATGACAAGCACTCTGCTGGGTACTCCAGTTGCTACACCCTGCACACCTCACAGACTCAGTCTCAGGCCGTCTGAATCATCAACTAACCTCAGGCACGGTTCAAAATCAGAAAATCTAATATAACATCTATTATAAATAATCTAATATAACATCTAATATATATATCTAATATAAAATCTAATACAAAGTCAGAAATCTACTTCATTTTCCAGCTATTTTCTGAACTCTCCTTGTAATTGTGGGAGACAAATCTGGATAATAATTGAGCAATGTGTTATATAGTCACTTTTATAAGCTATTCTTCATGTTAGCGATCAGTATGATGATGACTCCCATTTGTCTCCCATGTTTGTACAGAGATGCGACACGCACCACCAGCACCTCCCTGGGATTAGTGCGCCTTCTCCAGGAGAGAGGGATCTCGGCCGCAATGTATCACCAGAGCTATGGCATGGAATCTGGTCACAGCAACAGTGGCGTTCTATTCAGCACCTCTATCACCCCTAACCGAGCACCAAACCCCAACCCACTGTGCCCCTCTACTCCACTCAATTCACCCACAGGACAGGGATCTTCAGCTCTGTCAACACCTGCAGGATTTGACTTCAAGAGCCCTTCCTATGATAACTTCCTGGCCTCCAAACCGGCCAACTCCATTCTGAAGGAAGTGACAGGGAGGATGAGGGGCAGGCAGAGAGGAAGGGACTGTGAAAGCCAGACAGACGTAAGCGTATCTGTCCACAATCTCAACCTGTTGGACAAAGTGAAGCGGCTGGGTGTGGCTGGAGCTGGAGCTCCAGGAAGCAGAACAGTGAGTCCCAGCCCCATGCTAGGGCATCTGGGTGGACTGCGTAGATCAGGATCCCCTTTTGGGCCAGATGGAATGACTAGGAACCGGAATTATCCAGCTGTAGTTGGCGCTAGTATGGCCATGAAAGCCCCAGGGCCACAGGAGTAGTTTGCACAACTGCTGGTAATTACAGTAGATTGGCCAGGTAGGAGCCAGGCAGGGTGAAAAACTGACTGCTGAGCAGTCACCTGGAACCTAAAGACTGACTGACACTGTTCATACCACACGACAACAACATAGCACTACTGATCAGTTACTAATCACCCCTTCTGTGGCGTCACACAAACATATTAGAATAAAAGCCAAACTAGTTAAAAGGGTTTGTTCAGCCAAAATACAAAAGTGAAGATAGACAGTGCTGCCAAGTTCTAGAGTTGAAGCTAGTTTAGAATAAAGACAGGTTCTGTCTAAATTTGTAGTTTGATAGAGTTATGCATACTTAAGAAGAAACAGTTAATCTACTAAGTACTAAGACCCCTGAAAAGTTTCTACACATTAAACACATTATTTTCAAAATGTCATAGAGCTGCCAGTTTTACAGGCAGATTTGTCATCTTTGAAGAGAAATAGGCTTTCTGTTTCCCATTTCAACTTCACGCTAGACTAAACTAATTGCCTATTGGCTTTCACTCATTACTTCATTTAAAGGCAGATCTTCCCTTTAAACTCCCCAAAGACAAATGCAAAACATCATATTTCCCAATTCGTCCCTTTTAAGTAGTCATAATTGAAACGCTTCACAACTGAATTTTCAAAAAAAAACATTTACTCATACTACATCATCCTATTTCAGATTAGAATTTGATAAATAGCTTTCTTTTTATCTTTAAAGTTTGCAAAAACTAAAGCATCATTCATTGGTCTAATATGCACGTTTATTTTAGTACTTATTCGCAGATCTAAGTACGCTCAGCCACTGTGTCTCAAATCATATACTTACTTGCTGAACCTTTCGAGTTTACATGGATAAGTGCATTCAAGCTAACTAGTCAAAACCAAGTCAACTATATCAAAACGTCTTAGTATATACTACTGGTATCCAGATGGCATACTCAAACGGCCCAAAAGTTGAGTGTGGATTGTTGTTCACTGGTGTCCACCTTGGATACGGAGGGGTAGGGGAGTGAGAGAGAGTTGCAAGAACTTTTTTCAGCTTGTGAAATTTGTGGGCAAAGAGCTGACATATAAACTAAATAAGCATATAAACAAAGTAATTTCCAATTCGCATAAGTAGTTTGATTCGAGGCTACACTACCCTATGCAAGTATGTGTAACTGCTGGAATTCTGCGTTGTGTGCGAATAAGTCTCAGGACCAGGAATCTCATTAGACATGCGCTCCGTTTATCGTCTCTCCTGTGAGGGAATAAAAAGGGCAAACATATAAAAGAGAAATAAATAAAGAATTTTAAATATACTTGGCGACATAAGAAGACACGTGCTTCAGTGTTCAAGCATACGATCCCGTCCAGCTCTTCCCTAAACTAAATTTAAAAAAAGAGATGGTGACCGGTAAGACATTAGCTTCTGTTACCTAAGTACTGAAAAACAAGGACGTAATAACCTCTCCTGTGAGGGAATCCAAAGGGGGGAGGTTAGAGAATAAAACTATATATATAGGAGATACCAGCAAGGGATAAATAAGGAGGGGACTCGGACATGAATTGCAAACAAAATAAAGAAGAAGCGGGAGCTTCTAACAGTCAGGTAAAACAAAAATAGAGCTAAATTCAACACATTTTGTGTAATTATAATTGGAGTGGTTACATATGTATACTTACATACAACATGGTAGTATACAAAAGGTAATACGTGATTTGTGACTTAATTAGCATAAGTTAAGAAGGCGGCCGAGCTAAACAGTCAGCATGTTTTAATGCACATTTCTACAACTCTGAGCACAAAATAATCAAATTTATCAAATGTAATAATATACATTTGGTGGAACTGACCCTTTAAACACAGAATGCACCGATATATATCTTTTGAGATACCTGCTTTCCACTCATTGCTGGTGTGGAGACTGATTCTGCTGGCTAGATCTAGGACTCCCAGTCCCGGCTTTTCTTAAACATATCCATCTAAATCACCCAAACAGACATATACATTACTCTCATAAGTCTGCCGTGCAATAGCTGGACAATGGTAGTCACTGTAGCACTCAATCGTGGATTTCTTCTTCAATATATATGAAACAGGGTTCACCTTTTATTAATAATTAAAGAATAATTCACACAGTACATTAAAACTAATCCTCACTCTCTCCCCTCTGTCTTACCCTTCAGTGAATCCCTCCTGAACTGATTATTTGTATTTCTGGCAAGTCACGCTGAATGGATATCATGTCATTATTAAAGATACTTTAGTTTAGTTCTCTAATTGACCATTAGATGGGGAAGTTAATGGTCCTTCCATTAAACCGGATGATCAATATACTGAAGCCACAGCTCACAAAGAGGACAGACAGAGGGATTAGGGAAGTGACTCTGGCTAATCAGCCATTGTGGTTGGAGGTTTTAAAGACACGAGGCAATATTGTGCCTCAGCCTTCTGTCTTTGGTGACTTATGTTCTTCATGCACTTGCTTAAAGGTTCTTAATGAGAGATATTGAATATTGACATAGCAGCTATTAGCTATTACTTGATCTCAATGAAGGAACTACTCAAGTTGAAAATCCTTATCCAATTCTGGTTTTCTCTGGTGAACCTCAATCCAGCTGCACTCTGCTGGGCAGTGAGGAGAAGTCCCACTAGACGATATTGGGTTCTCATGCCACCCTAACGCTACTAGATGTCATTTTGTTGGGTTCTGACAGTGCTCCTCCTGTTCCTCCTTATCAAAAGGAGCAGATACCCGTTGTTGTCCTTCTATGGTCCTGTCTAGCTCTCCTCGTGTAATCACCTGTCTCCTGGTGTCTCCTCTTGAGAAGGTTCTGGGAGACACAGCAAGCCTTGTTGAATTTACAAATATGGATCTGCCATCTCTAGGAGGAGCTGGACTAACTGTGCAACCTGAATGGGCTGTAGGTACCAAATCATACCAGTAGAGACAAGGACACCAGCAACATGGGACATGTTCGGTGGAAAAGTGACGTCTTTGGGGGGCTGTTTCGCTCAATCTGTGGAGCAACCCCCCCCCCTATCTTCCTCGCCATCGCTTGTCTCTTGCATCATCTGTTGTATGCATCGAAGCTGATGGACCCCAAAAAATCCTAAATAGATGACTTAAATGCATATCCCGGTCTGTTTAATGTTTGGTCTGGGAGTCATATAGAACCTTTAAGCATGTGAACGAACTGTTGGCCTTTACTGCACTTCTTATTTATTTATTCAAAGATCCTATTAATCTAAATTCGTAAAAAAAAAGAAGAAGTTTCTTTCACATGTACATACAGTTCATTATCACTAAATCGTCATAAATTAACTAATGAAGTAATTGCTTGTGTGTGTGCGTGTGTGTGTGTGTGTGTGTGTGCGGTGCATAACCAAGAACCACACATTTGTAATGTCTGCTATGTAATGATGCGTTTTTTTTCCAAAATAAAATGTGATTAATCCAACATGGGATTTATAGTGACGTTCCCTTCTGTTCATGGACTCATGACTCATCCGAGTCTCAGACAGGAGATCATTATTTACCCTCCTCCAGCAGATGGTGCTCACCCATTACTCAGTCATTAAATGGTCAGTATGTGAAGTACACTGCATTTCTGTCTGTTCACGGTCATAATACATTACCCATTCTCCATCTGTATCTCTTGTTCAATGAGGGATATGACGAGGGCTGTTTATTAAACCACTATCAGCCAAAGGGTAAACCAGAAGTGAGCAGTGACCTGAAAGTGCCACTCTGGCAGCCAGGAGGTCTAAGAAGAGGAAAGTAAGTCTAACTCAATTAGAGGTGTAACAGATATCTCTCACTGCAGTTGTTTTCTACATCTTGTTTACTAACACATCCAATCATTTCCTTCCTGTTGTGAAAGAAGAAGCGCCCACCCCCTCCTCTGAGCAGAGATACACCATGTAGAATGTTTCCCGGACTTATTCGTTTGATGGAACCCCACAGTCTTAGCATCAGAGCTGAGGGGTGTGTTAACACTGGACAAGTTAGATCAGATTAAAGTAAACTGGTAGAATTGTCAGTTTGAATACCGCCGCTCGAGCCTTAATGCGCACCAAACAAGTGGACCAAGACCCTCTGAGTAAGTGGGTGTCAGTTTGTGTATATCTGTGGTGTGATGTCAAAATACTCAACCTTACAGATCACATGATGACACATAAAGAAATGTACGATGAGTTTATGCTTACAACACACAGAGAACAGAGCATTTGGAAGGTGGCAAGCTCCGCTGAACAATATAAGTCATAAAAGATGCGCAATCATGTTTTTTATTTGGTAACTTTTGGTTCATTATTAAAAATGCCGGTGTGAATGCGAGGTGAAACAGGATGAAAAATCATTACTGCAAAAATTCTGAAAAGGCTGCTTTGGTCCAACCAAGAGAACCGAACTACAATTGGTGAGCGTGCTTTCAAACCCACTATGTGTGGTCTGGACTTTCTGACTTTTCAGTTTGATCCTGACCAAAGCTGCAGGTGTGATTTTGTTTTGTGAATAAAAAGAAATGGCCATGGTCCACACCAAACTGAACCACGGTCCTGTTAGTTCGCTGTGTGAAAGCACATTTTTTTCTATTGTTCAAACTTTTGGACTTATTATAATAAGTTACAACTGAAAAAAGTGAGCAAATTTTTTAGACTATCTGAAAAGTTATGAAATGCATCTTTTACTTGATTCCAGCTTGAAAAGTCCGACAGTTAAAGCGGAATGATCCGGGTGGGAAGCTTCTCATGTGCACTTATCAGTTATCTTTTTAGATTTTTTTTTTTCAAAATGTATAGCATTATTATCATTATCCCCCAAACAGTCTGTGATATTATAGAATCATTATCTTCATCGTTGAGTGGGCTGCCTCAGGTCCTCCATGTTAACGCAGTAAATCAAAAACTCTTTCATGGCTCATTTTTTTATTTTACTTTACCAAATAGGCAGAGAAGAACTGGATGGATTTTGGGAAACTTCGGTTGAATATTTCTGACCACAGGGGGATTTTTATCCCCAAAGTTTTCAGTCCATATCTTTCAGCCGTTGGACCATTTTAGTTAAAAGCTTTTGGGGATACACACTTGCATAGGTCTAGTATTTCAAATGGAGATCCATCGAAAGTTTGATCTCATAGACTATCGTCTTGCAAACTCGGGCCACAATTAATGCTCATACCACTCTATTATACTCACCTTCACACATGCTCAGTCTCAGTTACCTGCTTCACAGTTATCAATTGATATCAGCTGCGCTCATTCAGGTAGCCTCATCCGTCCAATCACTGTGTCACACCTGCATGCTCAACCTATCACGATCAGCTGCTGTCTTTAAAGATTTCTCTCGCTCTCTCCATTCATCCAGTTCTTTCATGCTGCTGGTTTGGGTGCCCTCCAATCCCCCATCCCCGCCATGTCCTCACAGATCCATCAGCCTCATCATTCATTAGCCTCAACAGAGTCATCGGCCGCCACCACCATTATCCAGACTCCAAAGGGGGGATATTGATGTAATAAATCATTCATCTCTTCTTCATTATGTCTTCTCTGATATAACCTATATAATATATAATCTAATCAAATCCAACAGTCCAAAAGCTGTGATGGATTGCCCTTAACTGAAACACAGAGACCGTGCTCGACATTGACTTGGAGGAGAATTACAATAAAATCAAAATATACAAGGCAAGATCCCACCTCTAGTCTGATCAACAACACAGAGTTTTACAAGTGGCACCAATGTTTACCCATTCACCAACATTCACACAGTGGTAGCAGAGTCTACCATGCAAGGCACTTCCTTCTCATCAGGAAAAGTAACCATTAACACTGTCCTTCATGCACAAGAGGATCCTCCATTGGGAATAAATTATGGATCCAACCCCCAGTGTTCCGTTAAGTGGCCAACCGCTCTACGGAAAGAAGAATTCTTAATAAATGTGCTGGTAGGGTTACTATTCCCTTGTTTCCAGTCTTTGTACTGAGTTAGGTGAACCGTCTACTGGCGTGAGCTTCATATTCCATACAGACAGTAGCATCAATCTTCACTTCTAATTATCAATAAGCATGTGATTATGTACATTCATCAGAATTTCAAAGTATAAGTTCAAGTAATGTTTCCAACATCACTTTCTTTTCAACAGATGCTGATGGTTGCTAAATTAATTTATTATTTTGTAAGCTTGGAACAGCATGGAGAAGAGTCCATATCCTAAAGGATAGGAACACTCCTCAGCTGCTTTTGCTTTAAATTCCTCTGTGTTCGATGCCGGCTAAATGCCCTTGGTTTGATAAAGGCAGCTCTGAAGTTAAAGAATGGGATTTTTGGAGACACACAGGATGGAGAATGAAGTCAAAGCCAGTTCCATAAATGTTATTGGAAGAGTTCGGACCATCTGCTCGACACCATTGCTGGATCTTCATTACAGCCATGCTTCGGGAGCTCATGTTTTTTTCATGGGTGGGTGTGCGGATTTGCTAATTAGCACACAAATCCAGAGCACTTATGCATGTATGAGTGCTTGAACCACTCCATGTGAGGTGGTAGGGGCTCAAGTATTCGTCTCTTGAGATTTTTTGCGTCACTGCAATTCCCAAAAGATCTCCACATCCAGACATGCACTCATATACACACGTAGGAAGTTTCATTCTCATCTCTTTAAAAAGAAAGTTTTTGAGTCAATTCCCATGGACCTTCAAGCCAGCGGCTTCAATGACCACCACACAAACACACACACACTTTCAAAAACACACACATATATGTATAAACACACACAAACCCGTTCCTTTCCCCAAGGCCCCCTAAAGCACTTTTCTGAATAATTCACAGAGACTGCTTTGTCCATCGATCGTCTTCTCCACCTCTGACTCGTACAAATACATCTCACACTTAACACGCCGTGCCGGGAGCAGCATAATAGGCTGCTCCATTACAATTCACCACCACCATGAATGATGCCCCTTCTCTTCACTTATACCTTGTACAGGTTGGACCTGGCAGATTGTCACAGACACCCTTTTAACAAGAAGGTAGAAATAAAACCGCTGCTAAGTCATTTGAGCCCTCCACTGCAGCGCAATATATATATTATTTAGCACAGACACTTGTAATGATCTTGTAATGATCTGAATGGCCCTTTCTCTTGACATCACAGGTCTCTGCCTTCAGATTCATGGCATAGATATAGACAAAAAGATCCCTCACTTTATTTTATGTCAGTGCCATATTTGAAAAGGGAAAGCCTGGGGAGCACGTCCCACTAAACAAGGGAACTGCTGTTGGTCACTACTTTTTTTTAAACACACTTTAACTTTGAGAATTTTGAAATTTCATTGAATTGCTGTTATTTTTAAGGATTTATTGCAAACAAAACATTGTCTGCAGTAACTTACAGTTTTGATATTTCGGCAGTGACCACCTCTAATGTCTCAAAAGAAGAACATATACCTTAAATATTGAACGAAAATCATATCCATCAGGAATTAGAAAGAAAAAAATACTTTTATAAAACATGCATTTAGCCTTTTTTCCTCAGTTAAGAGTTACCTCGATTAGCCATTACATTGAAATCACTTCTTTAATATTGTATAGGAAACCTTTTTAACACCAAAACAGCTCTGTGATGCACTGTGTGTGCATCCCTGATGCCCATTCACCATTGGTCTTTACCACTTTGGAAATTACTCACCGTGGCACATTGGGATAACCCAACAAGAACTGCAGTTCTGGAGAAGCTCTGACCCACTGATCTTACGTCACAATTTGGACCTTGACACAGTCGCTCAGATCCTTATTCTTGGCCATTTTTCTGACTGCCTAATATATCCCACCCACTCAGAGCTACCATTGCGATGAGATAATATTTATTTTGACTTGATTTGTCAGTGGTTATAATGTTATGGCTGATTTTGCTTCCAGCTCATCTCTCCTCTTCTATGCCATAGCCAACAGGAGGTTCTTTCAGCTGCATATCCCAACCTTAAGACAGCTTTTCTCCCCTCTTGGCCTCTTGCCCCGATCCTGGTCAGCAGATTCCACACCGTTTGTGCAGGGAA
This sequence comes from Lophius piscatorius, assembly GCA_009660295.1. NCBI lineage: Eukaryota > Metazoa > Chordata > Actinopteri > Lophiiformes > Lophiidae > Lophius > Lophius piscatorius. Next base: position 148,871 of record VRLP01000848.1, read on the forward strand.
TCCCCGAAAACCAACCTCCACTGGGAAAAGCCAGGTGTGCCAGTCTTTGTCCCTGAAATCATCATCCAGTTGTTGGTACATGCTGCCTTTTTCTTTCTGCAGCCATCTCACATCCCTCTTCCCATGGTACGGTCAGTCCGACAGTACGTGCGCCATGGTTCCTCCCTCACCACACAACCTGCACAGTGGGTCCTCCAGCAAACCCCATCTGTGCAGGTTGACCGGAGGGGGAGAGGGTCGGAGACTGCTTTAGGTAGGAAGAAATCAGATGGGTTTTTTTTTTCTAGGGAGGTCCCACCTTGTTCATGATCCTTGTAGTTCCAGCTCCACAGCTCTTACTTTCCTCTCTTCATCCTCCAGGTTCTTCACCTCTGCCTGGATCATGGTTCTTCTTTCCCTGGGGTTCGCCTTCGCCCACTGCTGGAAGTGGGATGTCTGGCCTCGAAAGTAATCCTGGCGCATGTGGCCATTCTTTGTAATTGTGCCAGGGCCCATCTTGTTTGGACATGTGTTGAAGTTGAGATGGTTAGGTCATCCATGAAACCCCTGATAGCTGGCTGTTGTGCCCCTGAGCTGGTTTTTGGCCCATTGGTTTCTTTTTCAGCTGGTGTAATTATCAGGTTCATCCCCATGAGTAACAAGATGGGTGAGATAGTGCACCCAGTTACGATACAATATAATACACATGTTATATTCAGAAAGTTTAAGGGAATGCTTGGAATATAGAATGAAGAGTAAGATGATATTGAATCTTATTATATATAAATTATTTATAATTGATATAGAGACTTATGTGCAGGAAAAGTATGTTATAAAGTTATAGTTAGTAATATTATAATGAGCAAACAATAAATGAATAATTGATTGTAGCAACAATGACTCATGGTTTTATTGGTTCTGACGTCATCTAAATCTGCATGTGTATTCTTAATCCCGCCATCATCCAATCATATCATTAGAAGTGAGGAGGGCGGGATAGGAATGAGTTTTGTCAGCCCTGGCATGTTTCGTTTCCAGCTCAACATGCCAATTTTCAACTCAGAACAACTGAGTCCTAAAGTGCAGCCTTGATATATTTGAGAGCTGTTTTAATTTCTTTGGATTCGTTTTATTCCATGTTGAATTTTGTCTCAACCTTTTTGTGTGGGATTTTTCTCATATGATGGTTTCAACTGTAAAAATAAAATGTTTTCATGGATATGCGATTAACAAAAATGAATTGCTAAAAGCTAACGTCTTTCTAACAGCATCTATGTTTCTTCAAATATTTAACTTTTTTCCATTCTCTTCCCCTTATCCGGAGCCAGTTCGTGGTGGTAGCAGGCTCAGAAAGGATTTGCAGATATCCCTCTCCATAGCAACAACACTTTCCAACTCATCCTAGGGGATCCCGAGGCGTTCCCAGGCCAGATGGGACATAAAGTCCCTCCAGCGAGTTCTGGGTCTACCGCGGGGTCGCTTCCCTGTTGGACAGGCCTGAAAAAACCTCAGACCTCATGGGAATCCCACTGCATCTCTTTCAATAGCTGCATCCTAATGGAAGTGGAATGGTGCATATATATAAATATTATTATAAAATAATATATATATATTATTATATATTATATATCATTAATAGTTTTTATTTAAAATGTTCTATTTCATGCACTACTATATCACAATGTTAAAACCACATACCTGAGGACGGATGTTGAATGATCTAAATCATCCAAAATCTGTGAAATTTAAAGATTTTTTTAAAAATTAGCCGAAATGAATAAGAATTATTACTATTTTAAACATATGGTTGAAACAATCTGATGCACCTTAGCCAGACAAGAGATAGTCTAATGGCATCTGAACATGCAAAACCAACTATCAACTATTTGTTAGCTGACAAAATCATCATGGTTGAGCTGATGGAGCGCTGACATGAAATGGAATAAACACATTTTGGAGCAAATCCACTTAAGAGGGAAGATGCCGGAATATTTTTCAACTTTTAGAACAATGCAAGAAAGCATGTTTTAAGAGGTAGGGTATGTGCCTTGGAAGAAATCTTCAGATTTTGGAATGTATCTGGATGAAGGCACAGATCCAAGGATTTCTCTCCCCTCCTTTAAATAACGATATAGGGATTTTTTTTCAGCATTACTATCAATTGCTCATGAACCACTTGACTTATTTTTCATGAAACTTTTGGAATATATTTAGATACACTGGTGGAGCCCTGGATATTGGACCTATTGTGTCAATCTGCCGCATTGATGGGGCGCCACAGCTAATCCTGTTATTTGACAGTATGAGGGTTTTTTGGTCAGTATGTATTGTGCTGAAAGAATTCATATGCACATGAATATTTTTAAACTTTATTCAGTCCACTTAGTCTCAATAGACCATGACACTACCTCAACCCCCCCCTCCCGAAAAAAAAAAAATGATAAAGAAACCGGAGAAAACCAGATACAAACAAGGATGGTGAGAGCTTTTCTGCAAAATTTGGCATATCTGTATTGCATTATTACAGTTTTACAAACAAATGTACAGCAATTACATCATAAATAGACTCTTATTGTGAGACACTGAGGAGCCAGCTTGTGTGTTTTTTTTTCTCTTTTCTTAGGTGGCTTTGCAGCTGGGTGTGAGCCGTGACCTCCATCTATGAGGAGTATTCGTACTCTTCTGCACTGCGGCGACCAAAATCCATCCACCCCAAGTAGTCCCTGTCTGCTATCCGGTGGTTGGCACTCACTCCATTGCTTTTGCTGTTCATGGTGGAATTTCTCCGCACAGAACCTGGGGGGAGGGGTGGGGAGGATGAGGAGGGGGTGGCAGTGATTGACAAGAGGGGGTGGAAGAGAAACAGTGCATGATTGGAGTGAGTTGTCTTCAGAGGGAGTGTACTCCCTAGGATTGTGATTTTTGTTTCTGCTTCAGTGCAGAAACAAACAATGAGAGCATTGTTTGTTTCTGCACTGAAGCAGCTACTTTGAACTGATCTGCGTGCACGAGTACATGTGTCGCGATAACACAGCGAATGCTGATTGAATTGTGAGAGAGGTGAGATTTTGTTTAATCACTTAAAATTATGGATCTTGAGTCTCAAGTTCAGTAGGTTAGATTAGGCATGAATAATTTCCTCACAACGCCAATAAATTAAAATCTAATTCTAGTGATTGATGCCTTTAATATCAAATATTTGATCACTTTAACAACTGACAGATATTATGCACTGAATTGCATTTTAGCAGTTAGTTGAGTGTAATGTCAAATCATTATTTCATTTGTTTTAGGCCTCCCAAGGTCAAAAAGCTCCCAATATTTGATGACTGATGGAGTTTATCTCCTTTAAATTACATTTTCTTCATTTGTTTCCCTCTGTTTTGCCTCTAGACATAATTGCCTCTTTGTCCTCACACACACCATGACAAAAAATAAAGACGATGGTCCCACAGCTGCTGGGCCTTAGGGTGGCAACATACAATTACTTTCTCTTAATTTGTGTGTGCATGTGTGCACACGCATGGTCTTCCATTCATTTGAAATAAATGATCTTTGCACCCTCACCGTCCTCTCAGCCAAAAGAATCCAATCTGATATGTTTGTTTTTTTTTGTTCAAGTGAAGAAAAGCAGGAATACTCTCTCCTTGGTGATCAATCAAGTATTCAAAGATGCTGTTTTTCACTCCGCCCACATCCTCCTACACACACACACACACACACACAGTCCATCACGCACACAAATAAACAACAATGTTTCAGCTCCCTGGTGTGCTGGCTGCAGAAGGCTTGACAACGACACCTCCCACAACGAAACGTTGAAGTGAACAGCGAAGGACACCAACACAGACACCCACAAACACTCCATTTAGCAAAAAGGCACACATTTTTAAATTAAATATCAATTTCAATGAACATTTAAATTATTTTTCTTTCCTATTGCAAAGTTTAAATATAAACTTTACTGCCTGAATATAATACTGTAGCTATAATTATGTGTAAGGATGGGAAAAAATTGTATCTTGTTCAATATGTAAGGTACCTAAATGCACTTTCAAAGATATAAAACCCATTTTTCTCAGAGATAATGCAAGAAAACATGGGCTAATGTCTTAGACCTAATCCTTCAGAGTTTGATCCTGTGTGAAAACTATTCATCCTGTGGGAAATGTTCTCCCAGGAGAGGCTATGCTTTACACAATGCCAATCTCCTAAAGTTGAAATGTGTTGAAAGTGTTGGGAGGCCTCTGTGTATCGTATTGTGCCGTGTGAGAGCCCTGATATTCCCTTCTCCTGTCAAGCAGTCAGCGAGATCACAGCGCTGAGCATGAGGTTTTATGACAGGGTTGAGGGGTTGTTTTCTGGATATTGAAGAGAATAAAACTAAAATATAGCCAGTGGGATTCATACTAGGAGAATAAGATGGCATGAAGAGGATGGCCGGAAGGCTGCACGCACTAATTCTCTCTCTTACAAACCACAAAAGCTTTTCAGAGCCACTAATTTATTTTACAAAGCAGGCTTCCAGTAATTAGCAAAACTGAGGGGAGGAGGATGGCAGAAGGCCATTTTTTTTTGTCTTCACACATTTTATCAACTCATGTCCTGACACACACCTTTCCTGGTGGAGATGAGTCTTGCCAGCAGCTCTCCGAGGTTGGCTCGAGAGTCTGAATCCTGCTCCGCCACGGGATATTTCAGCTGAGTAGAGCGGCTGTGTTGGAGGTTGTACTCTCCCAAGTTGTGGGTGTCAGCCTGAGGGAAAGCTACTCGACACAGACAAATAAAGACAAGGGGAGACGTCAGAAATGAAAACTTTAATAAAGGAATCACTTATTATTTGTACGATATTTGTACCGTCAGATGGAGCAGAGATGGAGCGCTTGCCCTCCTCAAGGAGCTGGGAGGAGAAGGGGAGCCCCACACAGCTTGTGCACAGGACTGCCAGCACGACACCCACACATAGCCCTGCAGTCATCTAAAACACACACACACACACACACACACACACACACACACACACACGGAGGTGGAGGGAGAGTTAACTAAAACGGAATTTACAGCACGTGTTCTCCAACAGTCAGCATCCACAGCAAAGAACCAGAACTGAGACCATCTGCCAGATAAGAGGGATTTCACGGCTTGTGATCACTGACTGCCCCGAAGAGGCGAGTGAATCAGAAAAACATATTCACACAGTGACAGACAAAAAAGGATTAATTCCACTTTTGTTTCAGGGGAACGTATCTGAAGATAAATTAATGAAAGAAAAGACAAGAAAGTAAATAAAAAGATTACATAAAATAACCTCATGACTTCTAATTTGTCAATAATTTTAGGAGAAAACGTTAGAAATGTGATGTTATAACATGCATTAGCAGATTATGAAACCAAATATATAAAATCTTATCTCTGTGTTTGGATTAAATATTAAGATTTTATACCATAGAAAAAAAATCAATAATAACTTTTAATTTGTCTAATTTAATAACAAAACATAAGAAAGGTGATGTTGTTACGTGAATTTAGAAATGGAAATATACATACAAGTAAATATGTAAAATCTTCATGTTGATTCAGATATTGTTGATAAAATTGTAAAATCTTATCTGAACATATATTTAGAATTAAAAAGTGCTTCCCTTACCTTGATAAACGAGGTTGAGCGTGTTGGACGAGTGTGTGAGAGTGAGCAGAGCACTTCTCTGTCGAGAGGGAAGGATGCCCCTTTTATAGTCAGAACCCAGTGAGAGTGTGTGTGTGTGTGTCTATGTGCATGTGTATGTGTGTGTGTGTGTGATGCCTCGCTGTAGATCCTTTTTATCCCTCTGTGTGTTTGTGACACTAATGTGAGTGGATTTGCTGCAATTTCAACATTGCAACAGCATGTTTCATTTTTATTGTCTGTTTGTTCATCATAAAATCTCACATCAGGAGCTGCCTTGTTGACGTGCATTAACAAATGGTGTGTGAGTTTGTGTGTAATAGAATATGTGTGCTTCAGAGTTTTATAGTTGCAGCTGCTGTTGAAATCTTTAAAAGTTCTTTCATTTGACGGAAATATATTTTGAGGATGGATGGAATGCTCTACTTAAACAGAAGCAATACGGAGGGTAAATGTGTGTGCGACTAGCCTGTGTGGGTGTGTATGTGTGTTGGTCGGAGAGGCTTGGTCCAGACATGTGTTTGCAGCCTCTGGATGTCACAATTAGAAAGTGAGCGTAGAAAGGAGAATCCTCAATTTTGTTCATTTAACATGCAGGTGACTGAACTCAAAGTGAGACAGACAATCTTCTCCCCACCTCCCTCTAACCATCCGGGATTAACAAAGCTCATTGATCATGCAGGTGAGGCAAATCTGTCATCCTGAGTCAATAGCTATTGATCAGCTGCCGTGAGTCGTTTTTATTAATGAGGCAGACAACCTGCTGATGCATGACAGGATTAGATCTCCGCCCACAGAAGCACCAGAGCTGTGTATTTCTGACATAACTTGGACTCTTAAGATGTAGCGCCGCATAAGCTGTTAACGAAGGTTAATATCACTGGGGAATCACAGGGCAGGAATACAGACATCCTTTACTACCGTAGTATAATTAAAAGAGGCGGCCATATTGAGTGAAGTAAGTCTCTCCTGTAGAGCTATTATTCAATTAAATATAGGCCTGAGGCTTGTTTGCGAAAATAAATTACAACGGCAACAGGGCAAAATTAGTTTTCTTTGCCCCCTGACATAAGAGTGACTACAAACCGATCAGTCATAGCATTTATAACCACTGGATGGTGTAGTCAGAATAACACTAATTAGCTGATGGAGAAAAAAAACGTGTCTTCTGATCATTTGAAGAAAAGTTATGAAGTTCAGGAGTCTTCGTTGTCTTATTTAAATATATGGGTTGTTCACAGAAAGCTGTTATAACAGAGAAGATCCCGGCACGCTCAGGCGCAGGTCTCATCCCAGAATCTTGTAAATCAGATCTGGACACACAGGTTTATTCATATGAGGTCATTGACGTTGGTTATATTATTTGTCAGGTCCAGTTTATCTTGCCCTTCAGACAGAACGGCACGGACATCTTTTTGTCAGACATAACACCAGAAAAGACCTCAGAATCACACTGGGGCAAAGGGCAAATTTCCTTTAAAATAATGTTTCCATGAAGATAAGATAAAATTTAAATTCAGCATAATTCAGAAAATTCAACATGTCAACATATTATTGCTTATATATGTAGATTATAACATTTGGTGAAGCTAGTATGTATCATTCGGGAACTATTCTCAAATGACCACCCTTCAGAATCTCTTAAAGCAACCAAATTCAAAGTATCACAAGGTGCAAAATAATTAAAGTTTGAAATAAAAGATTGCCACACTCACACTCCAGACTTACCTTAGACATCAGGTTGCCATGGAAATGAATAGAATTATGGACCGATGCGACACTACATGACCCCCCACGTTATAACTACCTACCGTCTACTGCCAGTGATGTTTATAGTGTTTACAGTGATGTTAATAGTGTCTATAGTGATGTTAATAGTGTCTATAGTGATGTTAATAGTGTTTATAGTGATGTTTATAGAGTCTATAGTAATGTTTTCAAGTGGAAAGTGAGTCTCTCCAACAAAGCTTTGTGACGAATGTCGATGGAATATGTCAAAGTCGCATGAATTCTGATCTGGCCATTCAATCTGAGGTCCCATTGCGACAAAATCTGTGTATGATGTAGGACCACATCTGGAAGTGGCCCAAATCCGATCTTAAAAACATCCATTCCATGTGGTTTTCCGCCGTTCACACTGCCATGAAGAAGTCACATATGAGCAGAAATAACAGATCTCGACCACATTTTTCCTGCACTGTGAAATAAGCTTTAGTCTACTTTGCCTTTCTTTGGCCTCCCAGAGCATAAACAATCAGCAATGTCTCAATACAAACAATGTATGAAAATGGTAGTGTAAAATAGATGGAGGTAAACAAAGTTACCTGTGCAAACAAATCTATGGGGCTGGAGTTTCACAGTTCCTCATGACTGGGTGGTCTTTCACTTTTATTATCTGTAGCTTAGCCCCCACAGTCAAGGAGGCAGCCAGAGGACACACACCTGCTCTGCATTTCATCACGGTTGGATTAAACTCACTGGTATCAACAGCCCTGCCGATAGATATCATTACGTTGCCAGGTTCAGTTCCTGTTGTATGTTGTTTACTGACTTCCGGATATTAGAATCTTCAAAATCCAATTCCGCCTCCTCTGGCTGCCAGTTGTGAAGCTGCTTTCGCAACTTTGGGCCACAACTACCAGCTGCCACTTTGTAGCGGCGGGACCCTCAATCACATCAACACACTCTGACAGTTTTGCTTTAACATTCATGGCTTTGCTTCCATGTGCCAGTCCTCCTCGCTCACTGAATGCAGCGTTTTCTCAGGGCACTATTAGAAGGCATGTGTGTTGGTGTTGAGGCCACAGCCATTCAAATTAGAATTAATGAACCATGTGGCGTAGGGTGCATGCATAAAAATGTATTTGTTTGTGTCTTGAGATACTGCTGCAAACTTTTACCTGTTTCCTGTTTTATTTGAATTTCAGATATGGATTCTGTTCAGCTGTAAGACAGCCTGTTGAACGTGATTATACTCCCCCCTGCCAAATGTAGGCAGGGAAAAATGAGCCTGTGAGCCGACTGTCTGTCAGAATGCATGCTACTCACATCTGGACTGAGAGCTGGAGCTTAAATGCTCGTTAAAGCAACTAATTAGCGCCTCTGAAGAGGTTTCTATGGGAAAAGAAAAATGCAATTATAAGGAGGTGGTGAGAGACCCCTCGCCGAGGGCGTAGGACAGCTTTGGTATACAATTGGTAAACATGCTAAATAATGCATACATCTATTAATGTACCCGTCGTTGTAGCATTGTCTCATACTCATACACCCAACGCATTCTGTGTCAATGGACTATTTTTCCCACTATATAGGTTATTGAGATTTTATTTTACCCAATACCTTTACATTTTAAATCTGCTAAAGTATAAATGGTATCTTCTTTGTGTCAACAGTGTTTGTGATTGGATTGCTATATACGTAAGCTTGAATTTCATGCTCAGCAGGAGACCTATACCATCAGAGGCGTTACATACTGCACACCCATCTGTTAGCTTTTATGAGAATGTCAGCTTGTCTGCTCAGACAATAAATACGGTCCGTATCTGACATAAAGATTATGAAAAATCAGGAATTATGAAGCTATCTTTACAAAATTCCAAACTACCTAATTTAAATATCTACTGCATGTTGTCATTTCATTTTATTTCTTATATTATTTAATCTATTAACAATAATATACAATATTGGGTACATTTTGGTCTGATATCAAAAGGGGCAGCAAATAAAACATAATGGACAAAAATGAATATAACGAAGGTTACAACAATTCCTCTGCAATGTAAGAGAAAATATGTTCAATTTAGTTTCATCAATAACATTTTCAAAGCAAGTCAGAAAAAACAAGAAAAATCACTCAGAGAGCGCAAACCTCCGGCATGGCCAAACTGTAAAATCATGGAGATTTCTCCATTAATGTCTGACTTATTGCCAGCCTCTAAATCTACCGACAACTCCAAACAAACTCTTGTCGGTATCTTTCCAATAGCCGATCGTCTCCTGGGTCTTCCACTTCAGTTTCTCTGTTCGGCCCACCTAGCCCCCCAGCTCCACCCCTAAATTAACAGCAAAGGGATCTTAGGAACAAAACCAACAATAGTAACATTGTGACATAACTACTCCAAACAAATTATTATTTTATTTTATTTCAAATGCTGCAAAGCACAAAACATCCCCAAAAATGTTTCACCTTTAGGATATAACTAAACCTACCTCTAGGTAAAATTCAAATGCAAATCCGTCATGCAGTATTTTCGTAATCCTGCTCACAAACAGACAAACAAATAAACAAACAAACAAACAGACAAACAAACAGGTGTGAAAACATAATAAAGGGTCATTTTGATTGAAAAATGGGGATTCATTTGTCAATGTTGAAAAGCTGAGCAACAGTGGTTTTGAATTTTTTATTAAATTTACATAAAACTAAAGCAATAATGTTTCCCGGAGGATCAAACTGTTGCTGTAAATGAAATAAATTTAACAGGATGAAGATGATGAAGATATATTTTAAAAACAAACCTCAAACTATTGTTGTGTAGTGTTGCTTCATGTGACATAGGGGAAGCAGTCACTGAACAGGAAGTCCAATTTTCCCATCAGGAACAGTCATTGGCCTCTTCATGAGAAGCCTTAAAGCTGCAGCCACACCTAAAGAGGCGAGCTGCTTCAACTAAACAAAACATCTGCGTATGTGTGTGCAGCTACGTTTGCTCCTGGACACGGACACACTTGTGCCAGAGTATGTAAATTGATGCGGTGGTCCATTGATGCAGAGGCGGTCCAGCAACCCTTGAGTCCCAATGAATTCAGTTTCAAGTGTGCTGTGAAAAAGACACCTTGATCCTCTGCTGCATTCAGAGGAGGCTAGAAGCCTAGATAATACTTGACACACAAACACATGCCGGCGCACACTTCAAGAAAGGATGGATCAAGAACTATCCAAGCATACACCCGTTACAAACTCTGTGCATGGCCAGGCATGATAAAACCTGATTACACAGCAGGCTTGTGCAGAGTCATTTCCAGAAGAACCTCATATTGGAAAGTAAACAAGCACAATTTTCAATTTCTTCTGCTCGAAATGATTATTTTTTCTTTAAAAGTTATTATAGTTTCGCTGGTGTTTCTCATTTCCATTTGAAGTCTTTTCATTTTCTTTGGTGAGCTGCAGGCGACCCCTCCGTGTCATGTGAATGAAACTCCTGGGAGATCAAGCACCAGTACGGACAGGACAGGAAGACCTATTACACTCTGTGCCTCCCATCAATTGTTGTGACACATGGGTTGATGAGACCGGACCTGCCTCACAGAAGCAATGGCAATATGATTGAGGCAGTCACACATATTATCTCGTGCAAATTGCCAGAATCTCCGAGTTCTCAAGGTTTTACTCCTCTCATCACATCGGACAGATCGCTTGGGCAAATTCAGAATATAAATATAGAACTGAAATAGACCAGCTATAAGATTTCTATTTGATTCAAATGACCTTTGAGACAACTTTGAGGTCCTTCCTAATGTTCGCTGAGATGCTGGAAAGAGATCTAAAAGACTGGAGAAGAGAGGGGAAATAAGATTTTAGGGGAGAATGAATGCTTTACTGGATTCATTTTAAATTAATTATCAGAGAGTCTGGAAATGCTTTGGAGAAAGTAACGCTGCTGCATCATCATCCAGCAGGACCGGTTTGGTGGTGGGTAAGTGATTGTCTGGGGAGAGAGATCCTTGGATGGTCTCACAGACCTCCACGGGCGAGCCAACGGTACCCTGACTGCTGTATGAAACTCAGACCCACTATCAGACCTTTCACTGGTCCAGTGGACAATGGGTTCCTCCTGGTCCAGGACAATCACCGGCCTCATGTGGTCAGAGTGTGTAGGCAGTTCCTGTAGGATGATGGTATTGATGCCACCGATTGGTGATTGCTGATTTTATCGCTGCATCAGACGCCACCACCACTGACCGACCACAGACTGTCCAGGGGGCCTGATCCAGGTCTGGGAGGAGATCCTCCAGGTCACCATCCTCCATATCATCAGGAGCATGCCCAGACCTTTTCAGGAGCTCCCTGTGGCATGTGGGACTCAAACACACTCCTGGGTCACATTTATGAGTTGTTGTGATGAAATTCAGTGGAGTTGGATTGTCTGTGATTTCAGTTTTTCACTTTGGTTTTCTGGTGTATACTAGAATACAGCCCTTAATGGTTTAACGATTTGGATTTCCATTGATCGTTTTTTTTGCGCTAAACAAATTACGCAATGTATAATAATAAAGAATTTCAACTCGAATGTTTCTTTCATGGAGATCTGGACTTTGATTTAAGTGTTCCCTTAATTCTTTTGAGCCGTGTGTTTTCTGGTTGTTAAGTGATGATAGATACTCTCTGAGTCGTTCCACTTGTTTCATGAGGCACAGCTGTCTGGTAGAAGCTCCATTCCTTTTCCTTTTTCTTTTTCTTTATAAACTATTACTCTTAAAACATATAAACAGTAGCGTGTCTGCATCGTCAAAGCTCTATATCAGATGTTCATGTTCAAGGATGATGGGGAGAAACAGGTGGTCTCGAGAAAAGGAGGAAAATCACGGCACACTCTCGCTGTGAAAAACACGGCCATCCATTTAGTGTGTTTGCCTATGTGTCCCTACACATGCTGGGTATATAGTCTACTTTCTACTTTTCTACATATAGTCCACTGCGTAATTGCAAGCCTGGATGATGAATTTTGATTCATTGCAGATTATCTTTAAATTGACTTCAATTATGTTTGATGTAATGAAATAGAAGCTGGATTTGTATTTGAATATAAAAGTACACATAACTTAACCTCACATTACAATGGAAAATATTTCATCCTTAGTGTGGAAATAAATCCTCAAACAACAGTTTAATTACATAATTAATCACAGTTCATTATGGTAATTTTACATCACTTTCTCAGTAATTTATGTAGACCTATTCTGTCATCATTGGCAGCAAGTGTATATTTCCGGGAAGTCGTTAATTCCCTGCGTTGTACGTACAAGGAAGGGAAATTAAATGTCATATCCACTGTATAACTTTTTTTTATAAACTAAAAAGCCCTCTCTAGTGACTAAAATGTGAAGTTTTAGCATAAAGTATGATAAAGACAAGATAGATCTACTCGAGAGGAATCATATGCACATCATTTATACTAAATGAGACCAAGTGGTTAAGGAGTTATTTATACAAAACAATATTTCTGTAAATAAAAAGACCTCCCAGTGTGAGTGAAATATGTCCTATTAGAGAGAACACAACTTGAGTCGATTCATATGCACTAAATTTGGACTAAATCAGACCAACGATTGAGAAATGATGGCATGAAAACATTTGGGGATAAAGCTCCCCCTGGTGTTGGAAATACACAACAGTCCTTTCCAAAAATCAATCCCGTCCTTCCTCGTACTAAGGACTTTGTGGGTAAAACATTTGGAAATGATCGATGAATAAGCTTTTGAATTATGTTAAAATAAAAATATATTTCATATAAAAAGGCGGTCCCTAGTGAGTGTTATGTGAAAAATACAATTCGATAGAAAACAATATAGATTTTCTTGGGTCAATTCATATGCATAAAATTTGAGCTAAATTCTGACCTACAATTAGGAGGTTATGTCTGAAAAGCGGCGTTTTTTGTAATAAAGCTCCCCCTGGTGAATAAAATATGAACTGTTAGAGTAAACCACAAATGTTGGAAGACAAGCTCCCATTTGCGTCGGAAATATACAACTGACCTTTCCCAAAGTCATTCCAGTTCTTCCTCACACTACGATCTATGTAATTGTGAAATTTGAAAAGGATCCGTGAAATAGATTCCGAGTTATCTCATTAACACGAAGGATCTGTGGTGGACATGGCGATGCTGATTCCATAACATCCCTGAGTTTTCGAGAATATAATAAAGAAGAAATACATACATTTTATAATATTTTGAGGAAAGAAAGAATGAAAAATAGATGTTATCGGCCATTACTGGCATTAGAATTGAAATAAAGGTCGCTTCATTAATTTAATAATAATAATGTCAGTAATTTGACAGTTTTAATGGATATTGATAAAAAAAAACACATCTTGAATTATTATCTGTTGAATTACTTTTTACAGTGGTTTGACATGTTTCTACTTTAATACAAGGAATGAATCCACTGGAAATTGTAAAGATTTTTGATGGCTGAGCCAACATGGGTCCGACCTTGAAATATTTTAAATGTCCCCCTGGATTATGAGCATTCTTAATGACATTGTTAAGAATGTTTGCAGAGAGCGGTTGCAGGTGCATATTTGTTTGAGTGCAGAAGTTATGCTCGTAGGTTCGTAGGATTAATACCACAGCAGCATTGATTGCAAACACCAAGGGGTGGCAAAAGCACATTTTCCAGTGGAAGTAAAGTTACTTGAGTATTAAATGTGTACTTTTACAGTTTTTGTTTTGTGTGCAAACCTAACTGAGACTCATGTCGTTTTAATATAATATATATTGATTTAAGGCAGTAAGGACTTTATTTAAATGTATATAACTGCCATTCCCATGTAAAGAAAGTATTCGGCATGAATAATGTAAATATCACATTACCATTTGGCTTCATCTTTTCTGTGAGTGGTACAATCTGTGCCTGGATTGAATTTAGCCTTGATATCTGCAATGCATGTAGTAATGCAAAATAAAATTAATCTAATTATGCATTGAGAAAGTAGAACGTACAGAAATTGTATTAAAATGTAGGGGATGAGAGTAAAAAGTATAGTCGTAAACATATATACCCTGAAAACATAATGAGGTATTTGTACTTGATTACTTTTTGCTTCTGCCGATACACACTCTGGTAAAAGCTGTCTGTTAAAACATCATTAAATATATCAAATTTGTGCTAACCAATACTAAAATATGCAAATTTGACAGGAAAATCCATACAAAGACCTCCCTCTGTCTGTGTAATGTGTTTAGGACAGGATTGTGAAACACAATCTTAGATTTCATGAACAGTCACTTTTGCTTCAGGCTACATTCTTGCAAAGTTCTCCTGCATGGCATGATCTTGGTCATCTTTGTGACTAATGCCAATGATTGCTTATTTAGAACGTTGTTTGTACCTGGAGATGTAACTTTGAGACATACTGATCAGCCATAACATTACAACCACTGACAGGGGAAGGGAAAAACATTGTTTGTCACATAACAGTGGCTCTTTTTAGTAGAATATGTTAATTAGCAAGTGCAAATGATGTCCTTGAAGTTGATGTGTTGGAAGCAGGGAAAATGATCAAGAGTAAAGATCTGAGCGACATTGACATCAGCCAAGTTGTGAAGGTCATACAACAGAGTCAGATAATCCTCTGAACTGCAGGTCTGGATGTGTGTTTCTGGTATATAGTTGTTGGTACGTACTAAAGTGGTCTAAGGAAGAACAACTGGAAAACCAGAGATCGGGTCATGGTCACCATGGGCTCTTTGATGTGTGTGGGGAACAAGTTCTGGAGTGGTTAATGCTGGTTGGGATGCCTGTCAGCCTGGTTTGTAGTTGTTTACTTTCTTGTTTGATTATTATGTTTTTTAATACACCTCATGGATTTGTTTTTCTGTGGTTGATCTGGGTCAGTGCTGGAGCATTGTTTGCCCTATTGGGCCATTTTAGTGTGGGGCATAACACTTTTAAAGAGACTGAGAAATACGTGATTGACCCGAAGGAAATTTTGGCTGAATGTGTAGAATGTGCTGGACAAACACATCCTATCCATGGAGGCCCTTCCTTGGAATTTACAGAACTTAATAGTTGTGCTGCGAGCATTATGGTGCCAAAAATCAAAGCACCCCTTTAGAGGTCGTGTGAAGCACATGTTCACAAGACCTCTAAGGGTCTGTTCAAGCGGCAAGACGGGGTTTTTATAAAATATTAGACGGTGGTAACAATGTTATGGCTGTTCGGTGTATGTTGTATTTTCGTTTGTCTACTGTGAGAAAAAAATATGACCATCAGATTTTGTGCATGACTTTTGTACGGATAAATAAATACCTACTGCTGTTGAGCCCTTGACCTCCGACTTATCAGCACAAGCGTCTTTGCAGTTTAAAAACACAAAGCACCATGAAGAAAAAACTCTCAGGGAAATTAGCTGATGAAAACTTCTGCAGCGGAAATAATTGATTGGAAAAGGAGTTATGGATGTCTTTTCAAACAATGTTCCAAGTAAGGACAGAAAAGCAGCTTCTACCAGCAGCATATTCCTACCATATCCAAAGCGACGCCTTAAAAGTTATTCTTAGCTGCTTTGTTAAAGCCCGTTTCAGCATATACTTATATCGTGCCTTCCTGTTTGCCTGGGATATATATCTGAGCGTGTGTGAATATTTTGCATCTAATTAAGTTGATGAGGTCTCATTAAATTGTGGCAATCGCCCGAACTCTGCTCAATTTAAAGGAATTTGATGAAGAAGTTGCGTGACCTCTGTATCAAATTGACGAGTGCTCATCAATCTGATGGAAAACCTCAATCATTCAGGATGGTTTGGAATTACATTAATGACATATGCTGAAACCTTATTATCCATCAAGAGACACCAGTAGATGTGTGCACTTGTGCATTCATTTAAAAAAACACCAGTCAGAACCTGCATGACTGAAAGGTATAATGACATTACAGCCGACGCCTGAAAGCTGGTGATGTAAACACTTGTACATGTGCAATCAGCTCTGTGCACATGCAAAGAAGGAGCCTGGTAACTGTCACTCTGGGGCTGTCTGCAGGAAAGCCGAAAGTCCGTGCCATCTCAGTGTCGACGCTGAATTATAAATGATTCTGCGATGTGTCGCTGCTGACAGATGAGGGTGGATATGGGTCAGTCCCACTGGAAAAACACCAGCATCAAACAGGGAAAACAGATGTGTGACAACGTTATTGCCTCATTTAAACTAGGGAAGCAGCTCCATAGCTGTAGTAATACACAGTGTATCCTCTTTGATTCAAGATAGGGGATCTTGCGGAGAACCCCTTGGCTAATTTGAGAAAAAAATTGATTTGTAAATCTGTACCCTTGGTTAAGAAATCTAATTTTGAACTATTCAACCAATTGCCAACAATTTTGGCAATCACTTAACTGTTTGAGTCATTTTTATGCAGACAATGTCTATATTCTCTGATTCCAGCTTCTCAGATGTGAATATATTCTGATTTCTTCAGTCCACTATGTCAATAAACTAAAAACTCTGGGTTGTGGACTGTTGATTAGGAGAAAATACAACATTTTACCTTGGGCTTGGGGCAATTATGATAAATATTTTCATCAATTTCTTTTTTTAATTTTCTGACCTAGGTTAATCAATAATTAAATTAATTGTTATTTAGTGTTTTAAAAGCAGTACATGCACATTTATTGTGAAACTGATTATAGATATATACAGAGAGATTCTTTTTACATAGTACGAGGTTATGATGACAAACCCAACTATTGGATGAAAGCCATGTGCAATTTTTTGCATGTATGTGCAAATGCAAGTGTGTGAAGGTTCACTGGTGAGTGTGAACGCCTTCTGATATCATGTTTTATGTTTTATATGGTTGATACTTTGTAATCGGGGGTCACGGTTGCATGTCCTGCATATCCGGTCCTCAACACCATACCTGCCCATGAACTCCTCATCTCCTCCCTTCCTTCATCAATATGACCATTGAAGTCGGCTCCAACCACCAACCTCTCATCCCTTGGAATAATCTCAAATACTTCATCCAACTCACTCCAGAAACTCTATTTCACTTCCTACTCACAACCAACTTGTGGGGCATAAACACTGACAGCGATCATCACACACATCCAATTTGTATCTTCATACTCATCATTCGGTCTGACACCCTTTTCACCTCCAGAACACTCTTTACATATTCATCCTTCAGAATCACCCCAACTCCATTTCTTTTTTCATCTGTCCCTTTCCACCTAGTCTCTTGAACACACAATATATCCACCTTCCTTCTCTCCATCATCTCGGCTAGCTCTCTACCTTTTCCTTTCATCCTTCCCACATTTAAGGTTGCTACTTTCACCAATGCACCTTTCCTCGAAAAACAAGAAAAACCCTTTTAGAAATAACTTCCTCACTGTTGATCCGATTTAGTCCAGATTTGATGCATATGAATTGACTTGAGAAGATCTACTTTATATATATCATATTTTACTTGAAATGTTCATATTTGACTCAGTAGTGGGAACCTTTATACAAAAATCCCTTGTTTGGAAATAACTTCCTCACCATTGATCCGATTCAGTCCAGATGAATCGACCCAAGGGAAGCTATCTTGATTGAATAATATTTAGCTCTAACAGTTCATATTTTACTCACTAGGGGGAGTTTGTTTTTTTTTCAATGAAAAAGACTGTTTCAAACATACCTTCCTAATCGTTGATCCGACGTAGTCCAACTTTGGTGCATATTAATCGACCAATGGAGTTTAATCTTGTATTTATCATTTTTTTTGCAAAAAATGCTTTGGACAAACTTCACATTTAATTTAAGGAGTTCAATCACTGGGATTGCTTATACAACAGAGGGGACTGAAGACTTTTTCAGCGATATAGACTTTCTGTAGGAGAAGACAATTCTCTTTTTACATTGTAGATCCCTGCTGAAATATCTCAAGCAGCGATCTGGCTCATGAGATCACAGACATGGGCAGGAGCCAGACCGTCCATGCTTTAGAACACGCAGTAAAATCTTAAAATGAATCCTCAAACCTGCAGGCAGCCAGTGAAGACCAGCAAGTATCGATGGGATATGATTTCTTCTATTAGTGTGCTGCAAAAGCTTGGTAGAAGCGTTTTGAACCATCTGGAGTCTTTAGGTGTTTGTGCCGGAATCTTGAGAAAAAAGATTTTGTTTTTTCTAAATCTGCAGAGGGGAGGAATGATCTGATCTTGGCTGGGTATCGTTTTTGATTATGTTATTTCACTCATATATGCCACATAAAATACCTAAGGCTTGTGTCATATGTGTATGAACAGTAGTCTATCTGGATGTAAGAGAACCTTTAAAAAATGTCAAATGAAGAGAAACTCAGGTATAAGAACTTACACCAACTGACCTAAAAGTGAAACAGGTTGATTCGACAAATTTTACATGAAAGGTGGTATGAGAACTAGTGTTCTTTCATATTAATACTAAATATGACCACCTCTAGGTTGTATGATATAATTATATGTCAACAGTCATATGTGTTTGTAGTACGTGTCATCAAAAAAAGACCCAACCATGAAGATCTAAAAGGCGTTCTTGCACGGGGTCACTTACTTCACTAATTATGTCTCTAGAAATGAGGTCATCACTAACACTAAACCATTCACAGATGAAAGCGATTTCCTGATTCTAGACATCATGGGAAAATTTTTCCCTTCCTGCTTTATATATATCCCACCTTCTGACACTTGAAATTTGATGATATGGTAGTTTGGACTTGCCCAACTTGTTCAAACCTGTGCCTCAAATTTATCCTCACCTCAAGATATTGGTCTGTCACCCGACGCTGCTCCTTACTAACCTGGACTCAAAGCTCTCTGACAGTAACCCTCCTCTGTGGTCAATCAAGTCAGCTATAATAATAATAAGCTTGATAAATAGCTTGATTAGCCTGGACGTATCCCTTGAAGATATGTAAACACAGAAATAGTGTCCATATCCTGATCATGACAACAATTGAGATAACTTAGCCATAAACATGTAATGAAATGGTCAAACTTTCACATATTATGGGATTTGGGGCATTATTGATCATACATTGTACAGAGTGTATTGTATCAATAACTAGCACACATCTGGCAACATTAGTGCTACAGTAGCCTGAGCACTGAAAGATGTTTTGTTTAAATGTAAGTAAATAAACTATTTTATTACCATTTATTCCTAAGATCTGTTAGTAATTAAAACAAATGTAGGCAATAACATAGTTAGCTATGCGTGTTATTGATAGCGGCTTCCTGTATTTTAGGGGAAACTGATAAAGAGTTTGATCCATTCTTCACCTTTGCTCCGGTTTTTTTGTTTTGTAAATGCCAGAAAAACATCAACCTTTAAACCGAGGGCTTAACTTCTTTGAAACATCTCCTCTGCTCTTTCACTACAAAAGGCACAATCTGTGTCAAAGGATTCACTTTGTCTTTATTGATTGCGTAGTAAAGTAGTCTGCATAGCATGATTGGATCTCTTACTGTTTTATGTGATCCAGCTCGTAACGTTCCGCTGAGCCACTGAGAAGGGACGTTAATGCAGCACCATCACTCACGGCATCGCAGAGAAGTACAAATCCATTAGACAAGTCAAATCATTAAATATTAAAAGCAGACCAAAGTCGTCATACGGATTGATAGCTGTATATTTGCATACATGATGTGTACGCTCCAGCATTTAAAAAATCTGTGTGGAGGAATATTCAAATCAAAGGAGACCATGAGCATCAAGGAAACACCCTTAAAAAAACGGCCTTTCAGGATGTATATAGATCTATAAAACACGCACTCTCAACAAAATAACGGAAGATTTATCTTAATATAGTTTTTAATTCTGTGCATAAGAAATGCTTTTTTTTCTATTCTACTTTATAAATGGGCCCATGTATTTTCTTGCAAGGCTTAAAAAAAACAGAAAATCTGTAAGTCTTACAGGCTTTCAAAAAGATACAAATTGAATATTTAATACTTGGATTTAACATTGACAGTTTTCTATAACATATGTAATATGAAGTGAGCACATCAGAGGGACGGCCCAGGTTAGATGTTTTGGAGAAGTGAAAAAGGGAAGTCCAAAGAGGAGGTATCTGGGTGTGGGGAAAGAGGACATACATTTGGTTGGAGTGACAGGAGAAGATGCAGAGGACAAGGCGAGATGGGAAAAGATGAAATACTGTGGAACAGAAGATATTTAATGTGAAAAGTAAATATGAAAAATTTGAATTGCTGTAAACGTGGTCAAAAAGATTTTTTTCTCGTATAACTTTTTAAAATATTGTTTGGAGCCAATTGTGGTAGATTGATGCCGTTAATTTCAGCATGTGGTATTTCGGTAATCAGCACCCCCAAATTACATACCATGGATGGCTGAAGGCATGACATGTTTATGACAGTGTCTGATATCCATGTTTGCGAATAAAGAAGCGCTTGTCATTCATACCGCTCATAAAATATTAGTTTTTTCTCCCCTCCCTTTAAAGCGTTCCCTTGGCTTGTCATCCATTTTTAAACACTTGTTGAACTCTGAAGACAGCCAGGGAATGAATGATTTTTGAACACACACGCGCATGCACAGGGGGACACACACCCACACACACCCACACACACTCCTCTCCTCTGCACGCTGCCTCCATCAGGATAAATAATTAATTAAAGCAATGGTGGGTTTTGGCAGCCATTGGCTCTGCGAGAGTACAGAGTTATGAGAAATATTTGGCAATCACCAGAGGAAACATGTCCAATAGAATTTCAGGGTCCGGCACATACCGAGATAGAGAGAGGGATAAAGAGTGTTAGCGTGGACTGGTGAGGAAGATTACAGGTGTCTTTGACAAACGCAAACTGATTGGAATCCATTCATTAGTGCCTCAAATACAAGAACTTGTATATTTTCAGATCATATCATCATTTATTATATTTTTGCCCGGTGCTTTAATTTAAGTTTCAATACCATGCTATAATATATGGAATGCTACATAATTCGGCTGAGTAATTTTGACTTATTTATAGGAAGATAAAACATTTAATAACATATGTTTGCTGGTTTTCTCGCATATCTGACTATGTAATAGCTTTAACTTAAGAAATTGCTCAGATAAGGACACCAATAAATATTAATATTACAAGTTCTGCAGACTGTTTAGAAATATTAATGGTGTGTTGTGGTCACCTCTACTCATAGCTTTCTAAAACTCCCGTTGTTGTCTGACAGGTTTTTCAGAGTTGTTATCAGTTTTATTTCCTCTTCAGGAGAAAAGAGTCAAATAAGTGGGCAGTTGAGTTTGTGTCATCTTGGCTTAACTGGATGCCGCCTACACTCACATCACAAAATGTATAAATTTTGGGGCCAACTCAAACCCAAAATCACATCCAGTTGGGCCAACCCATTATATCCCCAATACATCGGATACCCACAGAAATCTTGTATTAATCATATTTGACTGTAATAGTTCATATTTTACTCATTAGGGAGAGTTTTTTTTATGAAAATATTGTTCATCAGACATAACTTCCTCTTTCCTTTTTGAAAGTCGAATGGATTTCTTGTGCAACACCGGGGACTAGGGACTCTTCAGGGACCACCATGCTGTCAGAGACAACAACGTAGGCCTAGTTATGTTTTGTTCAGATAATTCATCTTTCATTCTTGCAAAGTGTGCACAAAGAACTTGGCCTGAACTCAACAAGAGTCGACTCACTACAATTTCTCTGTTTTTTCAACGTACGTGAACAATTTTGGGTAAGAAAATAAACATACATAGTTGGAGTTACTTATTTAATCTAATTTATTATTCAATAAATTATTATTATTATTATTCATCTTTGGTTCAGTTAACTATAGGTCATATTCATGCGAACAATGTCCAGTTTATCTTTTTACAATGACGAGAAATCACATTAACATGAAATCATAGTGAAGAGACTCCATAATGCACAAATGATGAGAAGAAAAAGTGAGTCAGCGATGAAGATTGGCAGGTCCTAGTGGGAGAACTGTATTTTTGTTCCTAGATTTACTTACTTGTACTTTTCATTCAACAATAATCTACTCAAAGCAGATGGATCTCAAACTGGTCCTCATCTCAGCTAACAGATGTGGACCTCTATTAGTTCAGGGGAAAATAAATGTTTTTTCCCCAACCTTACTATGAGTGGACCGTTTATCATTCGCAAAGTGGCCCTCAATTACTTTTCTTTCCACACAATCCAACATCTCATAACAAACAGAAACATGTTGTTTTTTGGGTCAGCAATCCTCAATTATTGCAGTAGCAAATATAGAGTATTGCTGTTACCTATGTAATTGCTCTGTTAAGCAATTGCATAGTAGTAACATTTTAAATTGGAATTAGATAAAATCAAAAACTCACAGAAACTCAGATTACTCCATTTTAGTCAGGAGGGTTAAAGCATTCATTAGTCTGCTGAGGAATCTCTATATTTAAAATAAAGCAATTCATGTGTTTTATTTATTATAGGTAATTAATTCTCAATATTCATTCACTTGTAAAAAGAAAGAAAAGTTTAATCTTATGCCAAGTGCATTGAAATACATTGCAGATTATTAATGACTAAATGAGAATATCCTTCCAGGAAATCATGGTGTTTACATCCACTGAACAAAGTTTAAAACATTGTGTGGTCCGAGGAGGAATATAATTAATTTAACCTTTTTTAATTTCCTCACCAAGAAAAAAATCTGAAAAATATTTCTTTGCATATTTTATTTATTCGGGGCATTTAATAATTAAATATTTTAGACATTCGGAATTTACTATAATATGATAAATCATTTGGCAAAGCATTTTTTCTAATGGGATAAATATAAAAACAGACCTTTGAATTGATTATATCCCCGAAAAGTCTGTGATTTTATGGAATCTGATATCGCCGACACCGCTGCAGATCCTTTGTTTGGTGCGTATAAAATCGACTCAAGGAGATCTTGTAAACATCATGTTTTACTCTAGTAGTTCATACTTTACTCACTAGGGGGGAGCTTTTTTTTTACGAAAAACACTGTTTTCCTCACATACCGCAAAAACTATTTCACGGATCATTTACAAACTTCATACCCCCATAGACTTTAATCGGAACAGTAACTGGATTGATTTTGGGAAAGGTCCGTTGTTTGTTTCCGACAGTGGGGGGAGCTTCACCTCCAAATGTTTTGGGGCCATGATTTCTCAACCATCGATTCAAATTAGGGTAAATTTGTTGCATATGAATCAAATCGAGAAGATCTATTTTGTTTATGTCATATTTGACCCATATTTTAATCTGATAGTAAATTTTTTTACTGCAGAAACCTTTTTACTAAAAATACTGTGGAAACAACTTCACAGTTTATTGGAGGGGATCAATCAGTGGGGGCGCTTGTGAAATTTGTCAATTTGTTAAATAAGACTTTCTCAATAGCCTTGGTTAATGCCCCCTCTTCAGTTGCCGGTTTGACGTGGGTGTCCCCCAGAGTTCCATCCTCGATCCCCCTACTCTTTAGCATATACATGTGGCGCACATTTTTCAAAAAGAAATAGTGACTCAAGATGTGTTGAATTAAATAGTTGAGCTGGACATGAAATTTAGCGGCTATAGTTTGCATATGGAAACCGGACGTTTCAATATATAGAAGACGTTGGGAGAGTGTTTCGTTTCATATGGGCTATTCCTTATACCAAAATGTAAAGCTTTTATACCTCAGTGTGACTGACAGAGCTATGGTTTATGCAGTTATCTTAAGCCGATTACACAACCGTTACTGTGTATTTACAGGAGTATTTCAAAAATCGATAGGGGCTCATTCAAAAAGCAGCTGCCAGGCTGCTGATACATACATATGTAACATAACAAATTACCCCTACACGGAAATCTCTTCATTGATTCCTGGTGCAATTAAGAAACACTTTAAATTGTGTTACTGGTTGAGAAAGCACCTAATAGTTTTGGCTCCTTTGTGGATTTCTGAAATGCTAAATGATTAAAAACTTGATCAGGCCACTCAGGTCATTGACGGAGAAGGTTCTATTCCAACCTCAGAAGAACAATGAAAGTGTAATGGACTTTCACACATCCTTTGTGGGGACCCTAAAGGTGTCCATCGCAGAACTGGTTTCTTCATTACCTCCATCAAAAATGTTACGTTTTTATATGTATGTTTGCAAAACGAAAAGAAATGTATCAAAAGATTTTGACAACACTTGGAATGTTGGCCATGTGACATATTATATTATTATATATATATTATATATATTTGGTGTGGATGTAGATAAAGTGACAGGATAAGGAAAGGGTTTCCCTTTCATAAACATAGTGATTTAGGGTTTTTCCCCCAATTTCTGTCTATCAAGCATAAACTAAATGAGACAATTTTATTAATTCCAAACCAAAGTGAAGTCCGGGTGCTAAAATGAGCTGGAGGCAGAACAGATGGAGTTCATCGATTCTTTCTAATCCAAAATGAAATGAACATGAAGGGGGCTAGAGTCAAAAGCAAGAAAGGCGTTCAATAAGGTTAACAAACACCAGACTGAAGCAAGGGCAAAATCCAAGAATAGAACCAGAATAAACTAGGGGGGAAAAAAACAAATGAGGGGGGGGGGGGGTTTGCAAGTCACAGGTTTTGTACCCACCCACCAACGGATCACAAGCCATTAGACTTCCAGTGCTGGTCCAAAGCAGATAAATGGTGAGGGTTGTGTCCCGAAGGGCGTCAACATAAAACCCATGCCAAATCAATATGTGGAACAGATATATAGAATAATAATAATAATAATACATTTAATTTATAATGCACTTTACATTTGGATCAAATCTCAAAGTGCTACAAAGTAAAAGCAGATAAAAGCATCAATAAAAAATAAAATAATAACTATATAAAAGCCTGACCAAAAACCAACAATGTTAATTAAGGTTATAGGTTCTGCTAAAAAGGAAAGTTTTAAGTCCTTTTTTAAATGTATCAGTCGTCTGTGGAGCCCTCAGATGGTCAGGGAGGGCATTCCACAGACGAGGGGCAGCAGAA